>JADBJO010007205.1:34619-42119 GCA_016801955.1 Conus betulinus
TGCCAAACAGCATTGACAAACCTAGTTGATCAATGGCTTACTAATATAAATAACGACAAAATTACAGGTGTTCTCATGGTAGATTTCATGAAAGCCTTTGATGTTATTGATCGCAATCTTCTTCTTAAAAAACTAAAGGTATACAACTTATCAGAGAATTCGTTAGAACTCCTATCTTCTTCATTTCTTTCCGATAGAAAGCAAATGGTCTCAGTAAATGAATCTGTATCTCCTACATTATCCATTAGTCATGGTGTGCCTCAAGGGTCAGTACTCGGACCTATCTTATTTTCCATATATATAAACGATTTACCTCTATTCATTGATAGTCTCTGTGAAATGTTCGCTGATGACACCACAACACACTGTATTGTATAAATAATGAAATATTTGAAGAAGTTGATCATCATAAAGTCCTTGGTGTCATTGTAGACAATAATTTGTCATGGTCTTCTCATGTCACAATGCTTTGCAAACTTCTATCTCAAAAGATTCACCAGCTTTCAAAACTAAAATATTTCTTAGACCAACATTGTCGTAAGCTGTTTTTTTTTACTTCGTACATTGAATCTCATTTGAATTACTCTTCTACATTGTGGGATTCGGCCAGTTATAACGTATTAAAAACCACTCTTCAGTCTTCACAGACGGGCTGTGAAACTCATTCTTCTCAAATCTACAACTGTAACTCCCTCTGATTATAAACGTTTAGACATTTTGCCTCTGAAAAATGAAACTCATTTATAACAAAGCATTTTCATGTTTAAGATAATGTCCAACCATGCACCACCAACTTTGAAAAATAAATTTAAAACGAACCTGATTCGCAATGTCAGAAAGATCAGATACCCCTACCGAGGATTGATCTTTTAAATCTAGCCCTTATTTACTCCGGTGGTTGTTTGTGGAACGACCTAGTGTCTTCATTTAATGTAATTTCGAGTCTAAATGTTTTCAAAAAACAATACTTTCATATCTGATGCTACGCTTCCTAAACAGTGTGACTAATGACAACATCATATAAACTTCTTTATACGTTTTCAAAATTATATATTTTTCAAGTACAAATGATGTTTAAATGTATTTGAATGTTCATTTGTGTTCCTTCGTTACCCCTTCTCTATATCTTCTGATGATATACTGTTCACCTGTCCATCTTTCATTGACGTCCTTCATTTTCTCTCTTCTTCTTCTTCTTCTTTCTTCTTCTTTTCTTCTTTTTATTTTTCTTGTGTGTGAAAGGTTGACTGTCATATTTTTGGATTGCCTTTTGTATTTCAGGCTAACATTCTTTTCACTATTTAGATTGTTCGTTGATTTTGAAGTCACATATTGTCATCATTATTTCTTTTTTTGCTTCATCGAGGGCAAGATGTAAAAAAGCCTGTATTGTGCTTATTCTTTATCCCTCATTAAAAAAGATTGCTTAGATCTGCCCTGCGAGAATAGAATATTGCACAACATGGGAAAGAAACTGTAGGGAGAGCTTGACAGAAGGAGGTCTTCAGAGAGAAGACTACCCCTCACTCTCCCTCTAGGCAAATGTTTCGGCCGTGAACTCCTTACATTCCGAAGGGGCCCAGCACATCTAGGTCATGACTCATAAATGCCCTTCTGGTCTCAGAGTTATTTTCCTTGGTGCTGCCGCGATTCGAACCCACACCTTCTGGATAATTGAACGTCTGAATGCGTTGCCTTTTTCTAGACGGACGTCATTGGACTCCTGCCCTTCAATATAAAATTCAACCTTTCCTCACTTATAAAGTTCACTTTTCCTCTCTCTCAACCAAATCCGGCAGGGACTCTTTTCAGCTGCCTCTGCCATTGCTGAACTCTTTTCTTAAGAAGTCGTGAGCTGTTCTGCGAGATCCTTGGCTGATGAGCCTACAACTCCCTTTGCTTTAACCTCCATGGCGAGGACTTTGGCTTGGAAGCCAAACTCTTTCAGGCTGATTGCCAGAGTAGCATACTTTTCAGTCTGATAGATGAGAGCTTGCTTCTCTCTGCTTTATAGACAAACAGTTCAATGAGAATTATTTGTTTTCAGGAATGAGAGTAGAAAATTACACCAGTCTCATGGCCACTCTTCCTGGTGGTCTGTAGGAGGTTTTCGCACGTGAAAGGGCTGCTGTGAACATCTAGACACACATTTCATCCAGTAAATTCGCTTGAATGTTCTTGATATTACAGCTGCTCCAGACCATGATCTGGATCCCTGTAGTGTAGAAACTCGTTGCTGGAGCTTCTGTTGGCGTAGTGTTTTCTAACGCTGCTTTGAATGAACTTAAGACATGTTGTTCTGTTTGTTCACCCTGATCGAGCAAACATGTAGGGTGTTCTGATTTCTCTCAATTCACCTGGTTTTAATCCAAGGACGGGAGGTCATTTACAGGTCTGAGGATGAAACTAATTCCAGAGGTGTCGTGCGCCATATTTCACTTCAGCTGAGCTTCTTTTTGGAATGCGTTTTTCCGTATAGTCAACTGGCCTTGCTGGACCGCCTTTTTGATTCCCTTGGCATCGTCTTCTTTCAACTCATGTAATGCCATGTCTGTCATTGTGGGTACAGTTATTACAAAATACACGGTTTAACTCAGTCGGGCAGCTAGCACTTCAGCAGTACAAAAGCAGGGTATGCTTATTGACGAATGTGTCCGCTTAACAGATAACAAAACATAGACAAAACATCGGCTTAAAATACCACTCCCTAGATCAAAATCACTGAATCAGCATTCTCATGGTGACTAACTGGGAGATTATTGTTTTGTGCACTTTTTATGTCTGTTTGTTTTGTCTGTAGAAAACATTTATCAAAAATGTCACTGATGTTTCGTATTTTCTATCAAAACAAGCATACTTTGAACCTTCTGTTGGCTTTCTCTGTGTGTTTTGACTTCTGTACAGTAAAGTTACGTTTTTCCAGTCACCTGACCTGTTTTAAGACAAAATACATAGATATTCCGATAATAAAATACTCTACAGAACGTCACCATTGATGACGAAGTGAGTGTCAGAATTCCCAAAGCGAATGCAACCTTTGGAAGACCAATCTTTAGAACAGAAGAGGAGTCCGTTTAGAGATCAAGCTGAAGGTGAACAGAGCACTTGTTCTCTCCATACTCCTCTGCGCATGTGAAACGTGGACAGTGTACCAACAATGTGCAAAGAAGCTGCGTCACTCTCACACTGCCTGCTTCAGAAAACTGCTCAACATCATATGGTGGGACAAAATCCCGGACACACAGAGATGCTCGACGAAGCAGGCCTGCGTAGCATCTACACCATCCTGATGCCATATCAGCTTCAATGGACAGGTCATAACGCTCATTTACCAGACCACAGGCTTACCCAAGAGACTCTACTGTTTTGAGCTGCAACAAGGGATGGAAGAAACGCTTCAAAGACACACACAGTACACCACTAATAGCGTTTGACATCCACCCTGATACATGGCAACAAACTGCTGTGGATCGAGCCAGATGGAGCTACCCTGTCCACAAAGGCACCATTTTTTTTTTTAATGAACATTTTTTAATATCAAATCATTTTCCAAACACACATACGTTACAAACAAATTACATAACATTTGCTTTAAAAAAAAAAAAAAAACGCACATGACAAAAAAGGCAATCAAACAATCACACATCTTTGAACACAAAACAAAAGGGGTTCAGGGACCTGGGGGGGGGGGGGGGGGGGGGGGGGGGGGGGTGAGGGGCGGGGGGCAATTGGGGGCAATGGTAAGGGATGGGGTGGGGTCCATTAGCATTCCCATATCAAATACAAATAAAGCATGATTATACACATATATTCAAACATTTTCAAAAACACACAATTGAAGTAGATCTTGATGAATGTGGTATTTACTGGTAGCCTACAGATGAAATATATATGTTCTATTTTGAATTCTAATATTCAAACTAATGGAGAAACAACTTGTACAAAAACCAAGTTTGTTCACATTGTGCACAAGTTCCATTTATATAATTGCCATGTAAAGTTCTAAGCAATATCTATCTTTCAACAATGTAACGGAGGTTTGCACATGTGGTTGTGCATTTAGCAATTTACATTTGTATATGTTAAATTTCGCAAACAAGATGAAGAAATCAAAGACAGTGTCTGTCCGTATATTCTGCTTTTACACCAAACAAGACAAGTTCTTTGTCAATCACTGAATATGACATGTGATCATTTCCGAGTCAGCAACTGCTGTAAGTTCACCCAAAATTGGTGTGTAATATGACAGTCAAACAGCATAATTATGAGAAATTGTCTACTCTTCTTGATCACACAAAGATTACAAATAGTAAAGTTTACTAAACGATGCAGGAACAAGAATCTCTGGGTTAGAAGTAATTTATGTAACAGTGTATATGTCTTATTCATCCATCTGCAATTCTGTGAATGAATGTTTCAAGTTCATCTGTAAGCTAAAGATAGTGAATGTCATGATGATTAAAAGTCGTTTTCAGACCTTTTATATTTCCTTCTTCAACATACGCATTTGTTATATCACCTTATCAGTCATGATCCATTCACAATGCTTTCAAATTCAAGAACATATTTGTACATGTATTAGTAAGTGAATGGGATTCAGTTGAAGAGGTTTCTTTTTTATACACCAGACGAAGACCAAACGAGGCAAAAGGGGACAAGAATAAGATAATAATATAGTATATCCATAACTTTACAATATATAAAATTGAAGGAAACACACACACACACACACACACACACACACACACACACACACACACACACACACACAGAGCCACACAGACGCGCGCACACACACACACACACACACACACACACACACACACACACACACACACACACACACACACACACACACACACAGAGTTCTTTATGTCACCGATTTACGAGTATAGCGGCAGAATGGGCAGCCAGCGGAAAGAAGTTGCAACAATCTTCACTTCGACATGTAATGAGATTATTAATCATATTTGCTAAATCAAGAAAAAGCTTAACTAAACAAAGGCAGATACACAAACCATTTTTCATCAAAGTCATGTCTATTTCCATTGATAGACGATGCACATTGCTCAGTCATGTGTCTGTTTTTCAAAAGAGGCAGAAAGGCCCTGATTTCTGGTTTTACATTTAGTAGTTTGCATTTGTATATATAAAATTTTGCTAGTAGTATTATCAGATCCATTACTTGATCATTCTTTACGTTTGTTTTTTGTTCCAAACATGATCAGTTCCCTATCCAACAGAAAATTTTCCGCGTGTTGGCATTTGTCTCTTAACAATAATTGAAACTGGCTCCAGAACTGTTGGACAAATTCACAAACATAAAGCATGTGAATTATTGACTGCTCCTCTTGTTCACAAAAGTTGCACATTGGAGAGTTTATAATATTTCGTAAAAATAAATATCTTTGTGCTGGAAAGAGCCTATGTATAAGTCTGATTTGGAACCATCTTAGCAGTGAATCAAGAGATGTTTTGTAACAGTGAGAGAAAATGTGTTCCCAATTTAAATTATCAAATACACTGTTCCATTTTTGTACACAAGTTGGGTCAACATTATGATCATTTAATATATTTTGTACAAATTTGTTGCCTTTTTTTTTAATAAAGAACCATGCTTTGTTGTCTATGCATTTATATCTGCTTGTTAATGTTATGTTACGCTTTCTACGATAAGATCTAATCGCATTCAGAATGCCTGCGTATGTAAGGAAATTAGTTCTTGTATCTGGATACTTGTTACAGAACTCATTATAGTTCATCAAGTTATCATGATCATTAATTAGTTGTTTAATGACAAAAAATGTTATGGTCAGACCATTCTTGAAGAAACACAGGTTTTCTTGCTCTTAAAATATTAGGATTATAGTGAATACATTCAGACATGAATTCATCAACTGAATCTGGACAAGACTTTGCAGTTACTTTCTTATAATGCTTTAGTACATCATTCCAGAAAGGATTATCAACTCTTTGTTGTATAGTGTTTGCATACTCAATGCCAAGTTTTGTAACATTTTAAACGGTGGTATCATATTAATAGTAAACTCTTTCCAAGTGGATTCCTCCATCAGTCTTTTCAACAACCAACTAATTTTCATCGCCGACACAAAAACGATTTAATATTAAGCATTCTTAAACCACCTTTACTATATTCTTTACACACTACAGACTTTTTTTTTTATTTTACTTTGTTTTTCATTCCGAAGAAAGGTATAAAGCTCTTTTTCTAAGGAGGTTAGGAAGTTGTCAGGGGGGTCTGATAGATTAATTAAAAGATGCACAATTTTTGAAAATACTAGTGTTTTAATTACTGTTATTTTCCCAAAAAGGAGTTAGTTGACGTTTTGTCCAATAATTCATCGTTCTTTTCACGGCATTGAATTTGTCTTCATAATTAAGTCTAACTATAGAGTTTGGTATCTGTCGAAAACTCAATTCCTAGAATTTTAAATGTTCCAGGGTCCCAAATGAAGTTTTTGTCTCTCATGTACTGAGTCCCACAGTTTCTTCTTCATCCAAGCCATACTACTACTTGACTTTTATCAAAATTTATTTTTAGCCCATACATTCTTGAGAAGCTACTTAAGGCCGACACAGATTCAATGAATGATCTTTCATTTCCATCCAGAAGTAAAGTAGTATCATCAGCAAATTGAGAAATCAGAGTCTCTCTACCATTGATGGTTAACCCTTTGATATAAGTGTTAGTACGCATCATGATTGATAGAATTTCAGCACAAATGAGATAAAGGTAAGGTGATGCTGGGTCGCCTTGTCTTACTCCTCTTTTTATGGAGAACCAAGAAGAATATTGGCCATTGACAAACACAGTTGTGGAAATACTTGTATAAAAAGTGTTTATCCATCTTATCATATCAGGGCCAGATTTGAAAAATCGTAAACATTTCTGTAAAAAGGTCTAAGATACACTATCGAACGCTTTCTCAAAATCAATAGCCAATAATAGACCAGGAATTTTTTTTTCTACATATATTAATGTGTCATAGATTAGGCGAATATTTTCTCCTATGTAGTGGCCTTTTAGGAAGCCTTTTTGGCTTTCATGTATAATTTTGTGTAAAACGCTCTTTAGCCAATTCGCAATACATGCAGAGGCTATCTTATATGCTACATTTACAAGGGAAATGGGACGTCAGTTTTTAATGGATCGCTTTGGCTTACCGTCTTTTGGAATGCAAGTAATAATGCCTTGGCCTTGAGTAACAGATTACTGGCCTGTTTTGAATCCTTCATTAATAGAACGCACAAGAAATGTACCTAAACCAGAAAAGAAGGCACCAATTTATGTGAAGAAAGGAGGACAGCTGCAGTACAAGAGAGGCAGGCACGGAAAGCCCTTGCCAGCAATCAAGAGGAGGTCTGCCACATTTTCTGTCCAAGCTGTCACCCCCACACCAGGCACTCATCAGCTTGATCAGCCCCTTGCCTACCTACACATCGTATCGCCCCACTCACCCTCAAGATGACTGAAGTAAT
>JADBJO010007205.1:52119-84619 GCA_016801955.1 Conus betulinus
GCCCCCCACCCCCCTCCCCTGCCCCAAACTGCACAGCTTAATTTTGTCCTTCCACTCCAACATGAAAGGGACTGTGCAGTTTAATGGCAACCTCTCCAAGCCCTTCGACATACGCAGCAGTGTGAAAACAGACTTTGTCTTTGCCCCCACCCTCTTTGGGATCGTCTTTGCTCTCCTCCTGAGGCATGCCTTCAGCACAGTGCAAGAGGGTCAGATGACAGGCTTTTCCATTTCGTCCGCCTACGAGCAAGGAGGAGGGGGGCACCGACCAAGACATCATGGCCAGGATAGGTAAGGCGCGAGCAGCGTTCATCATGCTGAAGAAAATCTGGGCCTCAGGAGAGATCAGAAGGACAACAAAATTGCGTATTTTCTATTCAAACATGAAGTCGGTTCTGTTCTACGACTGCGAGACTTGGAGAATGACCAAGGAAATACAACAAAAATTTAAGATCTTCATCAACACCTATCTCAGGCGCATCTTCAAAATCAGATAGCCAGAGAAGATCAACAACGAAGATCTATGGAAGCAAGCAGGACAGGAACCAGTGGCCAAGCAGATTCTGCTGAGAAAGTGGGGCTGGATTGGACACACTCTCAGGAAGCCAGCATCCAGCACCACACGCCAAGCCCTGACATGGAACCCGCAGGGAAAAGGAAGTGAGGCCGACCTCGCAGCAGCTGGAGGCGAGACACTGAGGCAGAGATAAAGAGGCAGGGGACCAACTGGACAGGCATTCAGCAAGCAGCCCAGCACGGAGTGCGATGGCGGAGTGTTGTCGATGGCCTATGCTCACCATTGAGCTATGGGGCTAAGGAAGTAAGTAAGAGCAAGGGCAAAGGTCCGCAAAGCCCTGAAAGGAGATATGCTGTTTGCCAATGATGTCACTGTTGCGACCCACACCAAGTGGGAACTCCAGTCGTTGATGGACCGCTTCTCCCAGGCCTGCAAAGACTTTGGTCTGACTATCAGCCTAGAGAAGACCAATGTCCTGGGTCAAGACGCGCCGTAACCACCAGCCATCACCATTGACAAATATAACCTTGATGTCGTCACATAGAGTGTGGACAAATCCCAAGATGATCACGAACACAAAGATAGCTGTGTATTACGCCTGCGTTCTCTGCACCTTGCTGTATGGCAGTGAGACATGGGCCAGGCAAGCTCGCCAGGAGAAGAGGCTCAATTCCTTTCACCTCAGAAGCCTCCAGCGTGTAGTCGGCATCTCCTGGTGAGACAGGGTGACTAACACCGAAGCCCTGTCTCGCGCTGGCCTTCCTACCATGTATACCCTGATGAGACAGCATTGGCTGCGTTGGCTGGGCCGCGTTCACCGCATGGAGGATGGTCGCATCCCAGAAGACGTCCCCTATGGATTCTTTCCACAGGACAGGCAAGCCTTGGCCACCCACAGCTGAGATACAAAGATGTTTGCAAAAAAGACATGAAAGCGCTTGAGATCAACAGAGTCCTGGGCAGACCTTACAGCAGACCGCAGCAGCTGGAGAAGCATTCTCAAGAAACAGCTGCAGGTTGGCGAAGACAAACTGACAGCTACTGCAGCAGAAAAACGAACCCGTAGAAAGGGGGATGGCAGCTAACAAACCAGTGTCAACATACAGATGTGACCACTGTGACAGAAACTGCCACTCTCGTATGGGTTTTCTACAGTCACAGGTGACGCTGCTCGGGCCGAGCAGACAGCCCAGACAGCTAAATATTAGGTGGATATACTCTATCCATGGTCAGCTATGACCAACAGAGACCTACTACTGGTACAGCCTCTATCCCTCCATAGTGTTCTGCAGAACCCATTAGTAAATCTTCATCCCACATGGTGACTGATTTGTGGATGGGAGCAATCTGCTTGCTTGTGCATCCATGAACTTCATGGCCAGCACAAAGTTACATTTTCAATCTCGCCTCCACATTCGCACAATGACCAAGCATTCCACGGGACTGTTCACGTACACGTATGGAACTTGTCTTGTTATGTATTGAATGGAGAGCACTTTGAAGCTGATCCATGAGACAATTGGAACTAGAACTTTAATATCATGGTTTGAACCACGATTGCATGGTTGAGGACCACCTGCATGGTAATTTATCTCGAGTTTGCAAAATTAATGGCACAACATCCCCCTATATGATCGGCAAAGTATGTGAAACTTGCGTGTTTTTTTAGGATGATAGGGATGATCAGGAGGATTAGGTAGAGCTGAACGTTGGACGAGGATCCCCCTGTGCACGCACAGGACTTCGAAGAGGGCTTAATGGAGCTACTTCGAGTTGTTGATGGACGGGCACATGTATAACTCAACCCAATAGCATCCTCGTGATGATATCCATAATACTCCAACGCCTAGATACGTGTCAGTTATTGTTTTAATTATTCCTTGCATGTTGATTGATCGCTGGCCACAGTGCTCCCTATAGTTTGGATGGTCTCATGGAATAATGGATGTGCTTACTGGGAAGCTTTGTACAGCCGGTGTGGTGTTCATAGTAACGATGTCTGTGTCAACTCCAATATAATGTGGCTGACTGGTGAACATCAAGCTGTAGATACTCAAGCAGCCCCGTACTCTCTGTGACGTTTTCATGCATACTTTTGCACCCAACCAACAATGACCTGAGGGAAGCGTAGATAAGCTGAAACAGCTTTGTAACCAAATGATGAGTTAATAATCAGCCATTGGGTAAAGCAAGAAAGTGAGATAATTTGTACCGTGAAAGAAATGTGAGCAATTCGCTGTCATCATTCATTCATCATTATGCCCATCGCTCTCATGGAACATAGGCCATCGACGATCCTTCGCCATCGCACTCTGTTCTGGTTGTTTTGGCCATTCCAGTCCAGTTGGTCCCTATTTGCTTCAGCTCCACCTCAGTGTCTCGCCTCCAGCTGTTGTGAGGCTGGCCTCTCTTCCTCTTTCCCTGCGGGTTCCAGGTCAGGGCTTGGCGTGTGGTGCTGGACGCTGGCTTCTTGAGAGTGTGACCGATCTAGCCCCCACTTCCTTCACAGTATCTGCATGTAATAGTCTTCATGATCCAGTCGATGACCAGGAGGAAGACGAACGGCAACTGCAGACACCCCTGCCGAACTCCGGTCTTCACCTCGAAACTTTCGGACAGCTGGCCGGCGTGGGCAATCCTGCAGTTCATGTCCTGGTATGTGCACCGGATGAGGGAGATGATCTTCTCGGGGTTTCCATAATGCCTCAGCAGCTTCCACAGCGTTTTTCTGTCCACACTGTTGAAGGCCTTCTCATAATCAATGAGGTTGATGTAGAAGGGATAGTTCCACTCCAGCGACTCCTCCACGTTGATGCACAGGCTGGCGATCTGGTCAGCACATGATTTGTTCCGCCGAAAGCCTGCCTGCTGGTCTCGCAGCTTGGGGTCGACAGTCTCCTTCATCCTGTCCAGTAGAACCCTGTTGAGAACCTTGCCTGGCACTGACAGGAGCATGATCCCTCGGTAGTTGCTGCACTCCCTGAGGTCTCCTTTACTCCTTTCTTCAGCAGCTTGATGATGATTCCTTCTTTCCACTGGGCCGGTGCCTCCTCCTTCTCCAAGATCTTGCCGAAGAGGCTGCATAGCATGTTGACAGCTGTCTGTGTGTCTGCTTTGATGGGTTCTGCTGGTATCTCGTCCAGCTCTGCAGCCTTCCAATTTTTCAGAGTCATGATGGTCTTCTTGATCTCTGCCTTTGAGGGTTTGTCACAGCTGATGGGCAGTTCTGTCTCTGCAGGTGGGATATCTGGTGTTGCGTCAGGGGCGGGGCAGTTCAGCAGCTCCCTGAAGTGTTCTGCCCATCGTTTCAGCTGTTCGTCGGTTGTTGTGAGTGGGTTTCCGTTCTTGTCCTTCACTGGCTTGTCTGTCTGCTGGAACTTACCCGTCAGCTTCTTGGTCACCAGGTACAGGTCTTTCAGGTTCCCCTGTCCGGCTGTTGCCTCTGCTTGACTGACCAGGTCGTCAAAGTAGTCCCTCTTTTCCTTTTTGACGCTCCTCTTCACTTCTCTGTTCGCTGTTGTGTGCCCTTCCTGTGCCTTTGCCTTAGCTGCTCTTGTTCAGCTCGTGTTCAGCGTAGTTTTTTCTTCTCTCTCCTTGTTTCCAGCTTGTTGTTGGTAGAGATCCATTCCTTGTGCTGGGTCTTCTTCTTGCCAAGGATCTCTTCACATGTGTCGTGCCAGAGCTTCTTGCAGTGTTCCCGCTGTGTCTCGATGTCCATCTCACCATCTTCTATCAGCTCTTGTAGCAGCTGGAACCTGTTGGAAAAGGCTGATCTGGAATGCTGTTTGTGTGTCCCTGTTTCTGAGCAGTCCAACATTGTACCTTGTCCGTGTGTTGTTGGTGTTGGTGAATCTTTTGAGACGAAGTCTCACTGTTGTTAAAAGAAGGTGGTGGTCTCTGATCACACGTCAGCACCTCTCATCACTCGTACATCCCGCCATGATCTCCTGAACTTGCAGCTAATGCAGATGTGTCAATCTGGTTCTCTGTGACGTGGTTCGGGGATGTCCATGTGCATGTGGCCTTGTGGATGCGCTTGTGTGGAAAGATGTGTGAACTGTGAGCAATTTGCTTGCTCGATAGAGAGCATAAGGCAGTCTTTTGCGATCTGAGTCAATTTCGCGTTCAGGGTATTCATTTTGAAATAGTGATAGTTTACACCTAAATTCTTTTTTCTTCAAATTTGAAATTAACCAGTGAGAACCATCTTACCCCCCCCCCCCCCCCTCCACGGCAAATACTAGGTAAATGACTTCTCCAGGGCAATGTTCAAGCTGTTTCCGACTCACACTGAACACAGACACAACCAGCCGTGTCTTCCTGATGAGTTCCGATCCAGCGGACGAAAGGCCTCTGAGCAGGCAATACAAATAGATCTGCGTTCGAAAGGGATTACGATGGTTCCTCATGCAGCTAGTGAAGAGTTTTCATATCTATAATATATTTTCTTAATTTCATGTTCTATGAAGACAGATGAGTTGTTGCCCTGCGCTTGTTTTGCCCCACTATTAGATTGTTCGTCTTTGTATTTGTCTGACTATTCAAGTTTAAAAGGCTGTGTCTGTCTTGAATAAAAGTTACTCTGTGTTAGGTTTTCTTATGGGAGCAAAAGTTATCCTATCTGTTTACTGTTTTTTGTTTACTGTTCTCTGCCTCACTTCTTTCTCAATTTCACTATACTTGATATTGTACATTGTAGATTTATAACTGGTTTAGATGGCAGTCCCATTCAGCCTTTACCCATGCGACCATGTTCAACATTTCTGATTTAGATGTGATACCAGACCAAGCAAATGTAGACAGTTTCAGTCTCCCAGCCAAGACAACAGGCATTCGAGGTTTCAATGGTAAAATTTGAAAAAAATATTAAATGAGGGGGGAACAGTAAGCAGCAAAGTTTACAACTCAAGAATGGTAACTCTTCCTCCCATGATGAGAAAAACATATGTCCATAACTCCAAAGAAAGGTTGCTCATAGCACCAGTCATCAAGCATATTTGTCAAGACAAGGCACACAGAGCAAACAAGGAGATATCTCCAAGAAAAGATGCTCCAAGCTTGCCTATGTAATTGCCCCTCAAATGAAACATGCACACAGCAAAAACAACTGAAGAAATGGGTGAAGAAAAATCAAGATTATTCAGTACTGGCATGGTCTTTTTTAATTTTGAGCATTGACAAACAGAACAGACACAAGAACGGAAACAAGTACAAACATCGGTTTGACTGAAATGAAAGGGAACCTAAATGAGGCAAAAAGTAAATGGTAAATAATGAACAAGAAGGATAACTCTTCCTTCCATGACGAGGCAATAACACCCCATAAATAAAAAAAAAACACTCACAATGGGTAGACATAAATAATAATTATGCACAGAGAAGAAAGGAGCAGGAGGCAGAAGATGGGGTGAGGTGGGGGAGGAGTGGGGGGGGGCACTAAGCGGGAGGGTCAAATTGTTGTGAATTAGAAGTGGAAAGAATAAGAGACAGTGCGTGTGGTGTTTCCGGTTATTCTTAAAATGAAAACGTTCTACTGTCATTTCAAACTGCTATTCGTTTGTATGTTAATTGTACGAATGCTGAAAAAAGTTTCATCTATGTACTAAGCATAGACCATGAAGTCTTGAGGAATAGTCTTGTCTACGTCTCTATATCACTTAGGTGATGGTACAGTTTATGCATGCATAATATATGAATGCATGAACGTATGTTTGTATGTATATGTGTATGTGTATGTATGTATGTGTATGTATGTATGTATGTATGTATGTATGTATGTATGTATGTGTATTTTTCGTCCGGTCCCAAATTTTGGGAACACGTTGACCGGAACATGTAAACCGGTTGGCCTGTTTACGTGACAGCTACTCACCTGCGTTTTGTGCAAGTCAGGTGAGTCAGGTGAGCGAAGATTTCGCGAAGGGTGATAGTAGGAAGTTGTAGTTAGCAAATATGAGTTGAGAGGAGGATGAGGAGAATGGGGTGAGTAGAAAGAAGAAAGAATATGTATACCCATATGTGATTGAAAAAAAAAGTAATCTAGTTAAATCACTGTTTCATTGGAAGAAGTGCTGTTGATCTTTTTTCCCTAAAACATAATAATGTGGGTGTTGGTGAGCTCTGGAAGTGAGCAATGAAAATTGTTGTGCAACAACAAAATGTATTATGATTCTTGTCGTGGAATGATAACAAGGGACGAGCGGAAGTCATTCCTTTATATGTATTTAGGCACGTCTAGTGATAATGATGAACATTGTTTTGTTCATAAAAAGGGACGAAAGGAAATCGTTCCATGAAATGTAATTTGACACGTCTAGTGATGATGTAATATAACCAAAAAAAAAAAAATATATATATATATATATATAGATAATAATAAAACAATAAATTCCAAGGATAAGTACTGAGCACCATTTCAGCAACTTACAGAGAAGCTAGGTGTTGCAATGACTGCAAGAAATATTGAATTATAAACAAAGCTTGCTCTTGTCTCTACAATCTGAGACATAAAAGCAAACTTTGTTTAGAATCATATATATATATATATATATATATATATATATATATATATATATATATATATATATATATATATATATATTATAAATTCGGACAAACGGAATTCGTTTCTTTATATGTAATAATTGTATTCTTGGTACTTTGAAAAAATGTCCCGCTTGGAAATTCTTTCTCTCAACATAAACAATCATTGTGTTGGTCAAAGGAAATGTACTAATGTAATGCACCCACTATATTGAAACTTTGTAGATTCTGTTATGGGTGTTTTCCCCCAAGTTCCAGTGAAATGCATTATGTGAAGAGTGACTGTTAGTTTCAAACAAGAACGATAAATGTCTTGGAAGAAGGCCAGATAATCAAGGTAGCTATCAGTTCCCCCAGGTGTTGGTGAAGCCCCATGTCAGACATGGAACTGACTGCCATCCGGGCGTGGGGTGCAGCCCGTTCCCGGCTGCTATCTCCATCCTGAGGGATGTGGAGAGACTGACCGAGGGTCAGTAGACATCGTGTGTACACTGCCAGCTGGTGTGGAGTGCAGCACGAGCCCAGCCACGGTCTCTGCCCTGTGAGGGGGCCTCGAGAGGCTGTCCGTGAGGTCAGCAACGAGTTTGGAGTGTGAAAGGGCTTTTGAGTTCGTCGGGACGACGACTTGCGTACTTCTGGTGTGTGGTCGTTCCTGGAAGGACTCCACGAACTACTTCCGTGGGTGGCTTCGTTTCTGTCGAGTCCACGTGTGTCGGTCTGTTGTGTGGGAGGCCATGGAAGGACTCCACGAACTGCTTCCGTGAGTGACTTCTGACCTGTGTGAGATCTGTGTGACAAGGTCTAGATGTGGGCAAGTGCATAGACTGTGCGACGCTGATGTGGGTGCCAGCCTGGCCCGTGTGAAAAGAAATACGCTATTGTGAAAATACAGTTTCAGAGCACACCAGAATGACCCCACATCATAAGCTAAGAATGATGCCTTCACCAGCGCAAACAAAAAGTGCAGAAGAGGCTTTGCGAAATGCAGGAAGACTGGTTCAGCAAAAAGGCCGATGAAATCCAGGGCTACGCTGACAGTCATGACACCAAGCGTTTCTACGATGCTGTGAAGGCTGTGTATGGACCCCAGTCCTCCGGCTCGTCGTCCCTCCTCAGTGCAGATGGGACCAAGCTGCTGACAGAAAAAAAGCAGATTCTGGAGAGATGGGCTGAACACTTTAACCAGGTTCTCAACCGCCCTGCCTCAATCAACGTCGAGGCCATTGCACGCCTACCTCAAGTGAAGATCAGGCAAGACCTTGACTCCGCCCCCCCCCCCCCCCCCCCCCCTTCCCCCCCCCCCCCCCCCCCCCCCCCCCCCCCCGAAGTCAGAAAGGCATTAAACAACTTTTCTGTGGCAAAGCGCCAGATCTGATGCATTCCCTGCCGAAGTTTACAAATCAGGAGGCCCAGCCTTGACACAGAAGCTGAAGCAGGTCTTCCAGTCCATGTGGAATGAAGAGAGGGCCCCACAACAGTTGAAAGTTGCCAACAATCTCAACATCTACAAGAGAAAAGGTAACTGCCAGTCCTGCGACAATCATCGAGGCATTTCTCTCGTGTCCATAGCTGGGGATATTTTTGGCTCGTGTCCTGCTCAACCGCCTTCTACTATACCTTGAGCAGGGTCTCCTCCCAGAAAGCCAGCGGGGCCTTCGTGCAGAACGAGGAACTGCAGGCATCATTTGCTGCACGACTGCTCCAGGAAAAATGCCAAGAGCAGCAGAGTGATCTGTTCGTTACCTTTGTCGATCTGACCAAGACCTTGGATACGGTCAGCAGAAACGGCTTGTGGAAGATCATGGAGAAAATTGGCTGTCCCAGCAGGTTCATTACGATCGTCCCGAGTTTCCACGACGGCATGATGGCGAAAGTACTGGATAATGGAGACGAGTCAAAAGCCTTTCCAGTGACCAGCAGCGTAAAGCAAGGCTGCGTTCTCGCCCCTACACTCTTCAGCATGGATCTTCTCTGCCATGCTGACCGATGCTTTCCGTGACTGCCAGGGTGGTATACATGTCAGATACAGAACTGATGGTGGGCTTTTCAACCTCAGGCGACTGCAGGCTGTTACAAAGGTGAAAGAGACCGTCATCAGGGACTTCTTGTTTGCTGATGACTGCGCCCTCAATGCCAGCACAGAGCCTGCGACAAATTCGGTCTCACCATTAGCACCAAAAAGACCGAAGTTATGTATCAGCCTGCGCCAGGTAAACCCTACCAGGAACCACACATCACGGTACAGGGGCAGAACTTACAGGCAGGTGATAACTTCACCTATCTGGGCAGCGCACTCTCACAAGCTGTGAACATTGACGCAGAGGTCAGGAACAGGATTGCCAAAGCCAGGTCTGTGTTTGGGAGACTCCATGAAAATGTCTGGAAGGAGATAACGAAGCCTTACCACCAAGCTGAAGGTCTACCATGCAGTGGTACTAACCACTCTCCTTTACGTCAGTGAGACCTGGACTTTCTACAGCAGACACGCCCAAACAACTCAACCATTTTCACCTCAGCTGTCTCTGCAGATTCCTACACATCAAGTGGCAGGACAACGTCCCAGGCACTGAGGTCTTGGAAAGGGCCAGCATCCCCAGCATTTACACTGTCCTTAAGAAATCCCGAGCCAGATGGGCTGACCACTCCATCAGAATGCCAGATAGTCGACTGCTGAAAACAAGTGCTGTATGGAGAACTGAGTCAGGGCAAGCGCAAAGTTGGGGGGCAGAAGAAACGTTTCAAGGACTGCCTCAAAGTGTCCCTCAAAGGCCTGAACATCAACCTCAACACCTAGGAGTCGCTTGCCCAGGACGGCCCAGCCTGACAAAACATTATCACAATGGGTGGATGTACATCAGAGAAGAGACGCACAGGAGAAGCTGAGAGAAAGCGAGCCGCGCCCAAGGCCAGAGCTACCCCCACCTCCACTGTAGCACCTACCCAAATGTGTCCCACATGTGGGCGTTCCTTCCAGGCCCAGATTGGCCTCACCAGACACCTACGCACCCACACTCAGCGATCTTCCATCTGATATTGAAGTCATGGTCATCTTCGAAATCGAAGGACGAACAACGACAACATCGTTTCTAGTATCATTGAACACTCCTTGCTTGTGACGTAAACTGGTTATCATACCTGATTGCTATTATTATGTATTATGCACTTGTTGTTTTGATTTGGTGGTTCAGGCAGCAAAAGAGAAGAAAAGTAGAAACTTAACTTAATGCCTGCCTATCTATGTTCGTGTGGTGTGCGTGTATGTAGCGAAAAGTCGTACACGCATCCAAACTTTTTCAGGTGAGAGTCAGAGAGCAGAACACGCACCGCACGCCATCCGTAACAATGTATGTATGTATGGATGAATGGATCGATGGATGGATGGATGGATGGATGGATAGATGAATGTTCATGTTAATTTGTATTTGATGAGTAAATGCTTATCATTCCTATGAGCAATTGTCATTTCATGCTGTTGTTTGTTAATGATTTGTTTCTTTGTCCACAGTACTTCATCTTTTGTGGTTACTATTACGGTCATGAGTTCTAATTGTGCTACTGTTCTTGTATGTCATATAAATCTCTCTCTCTCTCTCTCTCTCTCTCTCTCTCTCTCTCTCTCTCTCTCTCTCTCTCTCTCTCTGTACATTTGTATACTTTCATGGCTGCATTTGTCCATCAAGCTCAACCACAAAATGCCAATACAGCCCGTTACACAGAGCAAGGGCTGCTACAGTATTTAAAGTCGATACAAAAGCTTCAACCGTATACTTCACGAATTTGTTCTGTGTTGTTGTGACAGTGACATGACCCATTAAAGGAGATGAGGGAAGGCGGTGTCATGATTAAACCGTTAGTATGTTCGCCTGTAGAGCTGACAATCGTGAGTGAGATCAGTCTAGCTCAAACTAAAGACTGGCGGAAAATGGAACATTCCTCCTGTCGAAGGAAATAACAGGACACAGACCAACCCACAGACAGAGACTGAGAATAACGGAAATCTAGTAATGATCAGGGGCAATATGGAACCCAAAGAGAGACATACTAACGCAGGTGTTGAACTAAGAAAGGCATGCCATGGGAGTCCAGAAGGACGTCCAGCAAGGCCAACAGGGCAAAGAACTATGTAGAAAGACACGCCCTAAAGAATTCTCAGTTGAAATGAAACGTGGCATATTACATTTCTTGCAATCCGCTACATTCCACATCTGCATATGAGTGACCTCGAATTCAAACAAAGTGATATGAGGGAAATCTGACCAGCCTTCGTGCTTGCGCACTCTGTTGGGAAGGAAAAGCAATGGGACCTGTCTTGACTTCAAGCAAAGTAATGTTAACCGACGGATAGTACACACGGACACATAACCTACTGACTAAGAAGACCGCTCACACGGTTGGTACTGCTATAGGGAACACAACGCGTATAGAAGCTCGAGCAGCGAGTTTCTACACTAACGGGCCGCAAACCATGGTCTGGAGCAGCTGCAACATCAAGAGAATGCAAGCGGAGTTTACTGGATGGAGTGGATGACCTTTCATATAGATACCTCTTCTGCTCATCAGAAACAGTGGCATGTGACAAGGTACTCTTTTTTCGTTTAGATTCATTCACTGAAATAAACAATTCCGATTGAACACACTGTGTCACACGAAGCAGAGAAGAACAATCTCGCATCTTGTAGACTGAGAAGTATGTTAGTATGGCCGTCAGCTTGAAAGAGTTTTGATTCCAAGCCGACGTCCTCGCAATAGAGGCTTTGAGCAAAGGGTTTGTAGGCTCACCAATCTAGGATCCCGTTGCACAGCTCACGATGTCTAGTTTTAAAAGAGCACCAGAGAAGACAGAGGCAACTGAACAGAGTTCCTGCTGGTTCTGGTCAAAGAAGAGCTAAAGTAAACTCCATAAGGATTGCATTTCGCATCTAGGGACAGGAGTCCATTGGCGATGTGGTAAGACACCAGGGCGAATAGGCAACGCCTTCAGACGTCCACCATCCAAAAGATGCAGGTTTGAATCGCGGCAACACCAAGGAAAAACACTGACAGTTGAAGGGCATTATGATGAATCATGACCTAGATGTGCCTGGCGCTTTTGAAAACAAAGGCGTTCAGGGCCGAAATAATTGTCTGAGGGTGGGAGAGGGATGTGGGTACCCTCTGAAGACCTACTGATATCTAACTCTCTTTAAGGGTTCTTTCTCAGTTTTGTGTAATATTCTTCTAGCAGTCTGTAGAGTGATAAAGGGTAAGCTGGTACCCTACAACCCTGTACAGTTCCAAACCCATTCAAAATCATGCCATGGTGTAAGTATTTCAGTTTTAAACCAACAGTGAACAGCTCTGGTAGCAATACATCTTTTTTGCGGAATCTAGCTTCCAATGAACAAATGTTACACGCTTTTCCAGATTTTTGTACTTAACATAGTCACACACTTCTTTCAGTGAAAGAAGTTAACTGTCTACTGTTACTGGTAGAGATGATGTTTGAAGTGGTCTGAATACTTTTCCTCTTCTTTTGTTTCTTTGAGTTCTGATAACTGGAACACAAGTTGTATATTCCCTTCTGTCCGTCCGATCCATAAGTTTCCAGATCTTAACCTAGTGCCTTTTGTTTCCTTGACTGCAGCATGAAGTAGTATTTAATACTGTGAAGACAGCATCAAGGGATTTACGTTCATCACACACAATGGATACGATACCGCACTGCCAGAACGGAGCCCCATCACTCCATCACACTAATACACATTCGAGCCATTTTCTTCAAGTGCACTGCGATACAATGAAATGAAGCGGGCACTGCACAACGTATGTTATTCCTATTTGCTAGCAACTAATTCAGTGTGTGAACTTAAAAACTTTAAAAGTCTATCTTCCTCGGACTTTTTTTTCGTTTTCTGACAGTGTGTTGAATGTATACATGAAAGGGTTTGCTGCAGAGTTTAATGGTAAAACGAATATAGCCAGGACCACATTCACTTCTGCAGAAATTGAAGTACCTGCTGATACCAAAGCACCACAGATTCCAATGGGCGCCCAGCACATGAAATCAGTCATTGCCACAGTAATTAATCGTCTGGCTATGGTCATATCCTGTGATATCTTTGTTGTGTTGATTTTAAGGCATTGTTTTGTACTGACCAATAGACAAGGACTTGACCAGTAAAGACCAGTAAGAAAATAAAGCAGTTAAAGATGATTAAAATACTTAAAGAATAATTTTTGCCTTTGAAATCATACTTCATTGTTGGCAGTGGAATGCAAACACCTGTCTGACTGTAAACTTCCCAGTGTGATGTAAATGGTAGCAATGGAATCATTGCTAGAGACCAACCCCATATCCAAGTCAACAGACATGCCACTCCTGCTGAGTCTCTCTGAAATCGTAAAGTGCTAAAAGGAAAATGAAGAACAATGAAGCGGTCCAGTGTGATAAGCCAGATAATCAGAGCTGACACTTCACTGGACAACAGAGACAGAAAACCTGCTGCTTTGCAGGTGGCACTCGTTTTCCATTTGTCATCATAATGGAAATATCTGCCACGGAATCGTTCATCAGCCTCCCCAAGGATAGCAATGTAAACACCCATGAGAAAGTCAGCCATGGTGAGGTTGGTGACAAACACACTAAACCCTGTCGTAGAAGTCATGGTCTTTTTGAACAGACGTATACAGAAACAGAAAAGGTTACCAGTCAATGACAGGCAGCTGATAAGCCATAAAAACACACGATATGTCCATGATGGCACTAAATCTTCACACGTTGAAATTTCATCTTTTGGAGCTTTGCATGATGCCTTATCAAAGTTACTGGGTAGTATTTCATTGCAACAGAGTCTGTAAATTGTTTGTTGATATGACACGTAAATGAGATAGTTCCTTGAATAAATCAAGAGGAAACGTTTTCACTGAACTGCCATCCATATGTAGTTCTCGTAAGTATTGTAGAGACTTAAAACCACCTGGGCTGATAGTATGGACAGAAGTAAAAGTCACATTCAGTTTCAACAGGTTGGGAAAGACTGAAAATACTTCGGGTTTGAGTTCTGTCAAAAAGGTGTAAGAGAGATCCACTACAGTCAAAAGATGTTGCAGAGAAGCAGAAGAAGGATGTGTGTAGAGTAAAGTTAGTGGGTTATGGGATAGGGATAATGCCTGAAGATTTGTGGAGCTTACAAAATTGGTTACATTAATGTAGTGAAAATTGTTGCCATTGAGGTCAAGAATCCTTAGATTCGGCATGTTGAGCTTAGGTATGAAGATAAGTGAACAGTTGGCAAGAATCAACTTGAAGAGGCGAACATGATTATTTACATCAGACAGTGTCATTCCTGAACCAGTTGCATCCAGGTAGCGGAGATGAGGGAAAGGTGCAGTGGAGAAAGGTTTAAAACACAGGAAGGTGTGACCTTGACACTGGCAATCTACCGGACAGGTCAAGCCACAAACAAATTCATCATCACGCATTGGGCAGTGAGGCCAGCTATCACACAGGTGGTCATTGTGTACACAGATGGTTGACATTCTACATCTGAAAAATCCAGGACACTTCAGACCTTTACATCCCTGTTCGTCCTGTTGGTCATGACAGTCGTATATTCCATTGCAACGTGTGTAGACAGGCAGACAGTCATTGACGAGGCCAGGGCAGTGGTAGTGGCTGTCAGGACAAGACTCATTGTCTTTCATTGCAGCTTGGATGAAATGGTTGATGCCATTGAAATTGATAACTGTAGGAGCTGGGAGAAATGAGAATTTGAATCTTATTACTCTGAATTTATCACAGTTGTTTTCATCGGAATCATCTTGACAGTTGGACATTTGATCACACACATTACTAAACGGCAAACAGTCACCATCACTACATGTAAATGTGTTGGTACAAACAGGATACACACAGACCAATTCATCACTCTTGTCCAGACAATCCATTATGAAGTCACACACAGTGTATATATGGCAATGAAGTGACCCCATCATTACACGTTAAAGTGGGAGGAAACGTAGCAAGGTGATCTACTGAGCGCATTCTATTTACAAGTGACACATTGATCAGAATAGTTACAATCCAGGCAATGTTCTTCACATACTTTATAGTAATTGGCGCCAAATGACAGAAAAGTGTGAGTCACATGACCTTGGGGACACTTTGTTATAGTATTTTGTTTTCCTGTGTGCCAAATATAAGTGTTGAGCAGCGAAATAATTTTAGAATCATGCCAATGATCCTCAGTCTGATTTGGCTTGAACTCACACACTAACCCCTTAAATGATAAATGCACTTTTCTTAAAACACAGTTTTTAGGAGTGTGTCCCAATTTTAAATTATGTGCACCCCAACACTCCTTCACACCTACACCATTATAAACTTCATATAATTCATGTACTTTAAAATGATAGATGGCATAATGCTCCTTCAGAACCGCATGTCTGTACATATTTGGCAGTGAGATATCATTAGAAGTGACGCCAAGCTGAAGATCTGACAGCCTTGATGAATGTATCTTTGTTATATTCTTAATGGCACTCGGCCAGTCACACATACACCTTGGACAACTGAACCTGCCTCCAAGTGAATTGCAGAATATGTTACCAATTTTGAGACTGTTACTTTCATGAATTGCAGAAAGAATAGGATTTTTGACAAATTTGTAGCAACTGTTACAAAATGCCACCAGTCCCCGGCAATTAGAACTGCTGAAAGGACAATGTTCTGTTTCGTCCCGTCCATCTTCGCACTCTATCTGATGGTTACAGGCCATGGTGATGAAAACTGTCATAGTGACCCACAGAACAGTTCCATAAGCCACCAGGTAACAAATGGGGTGCTTCCGCCTCTGGGAAGAAAGAGAGGAACAGTCTAAAGCATTCAGATTTGGTTTTCATGCAAGATCGCCTTCTGACAACAAAAGCAAGAACTGTAGCCTTGACAACATGAGCAAAGTCAGACTTAATGTCTGACAGTCTGGACCAGACAAGAGTTTTTTCTTTTCTTACACGGCCATCTGAATCATGACATCCAGTGCAATGGCGGTAAACCTTGAGGTCTACTTCATCAGGACCTGTTTCTTTGAAACTGATCATAGTGACCTTCTGTGCAGGGACAGAGACATTCTTCGTCAAGACAGGCGAACCACAGAGACTGATGCGCACTGAACGTGAGGTATCCAAACGAAGGTGATGTCATGACTACAAGCAGGCTTGGTACTACTCATGCAGGAAAATTAACAGAAGATATATATATGCTGAATACACCCCTGACCAAGTCATTATTCAGAAATAATGTAAGGATTCAAAATTATCAAACGATGAATTTTTTTTAAGATATTGCTATACCACAATCCAATATTTATCTTGCAAATATTAAAGTGAATACCGACATGGTGATTTACGAATATTTACTTTATTAAGTTTATCTATTGTAGAGTGAAATGCCCCCCATTCCCCCCTCCTCTCTCTCTCTCTCTCTCTCTCTCTCTCTCTCTCTCTCTCTCTCTCTCTCTCTCGTAGATGCTCTTGCAGTGAAAGGTAAGAGAGCATGTGTTGACTGTGTAAAACATATTATAAAGTTGAATGACATTTCCAAAGCCTGTTTCTTTCGAATCTTTGATGCTCAGGTACAGCCCATTCTCTTGTATGCCTCAGAAATGTGGGGGCTCAAAGGCTTGATATATAGAAAAAAATACATTCTTTTGCCTGTAAACGTTTTTTGAATGTACCTCTTCGAGTACCAAACAAATTTGTTTATGGAGAAACTGAACGCTACCCTTTGTACATAAACAGTGCAGTCAGATGTATACGTTATTGGCTCAAATTATTGAAAATGGGTTCATACAGATTACCCAGACAAGCATACTCAATGCTTTTTAATTTAGATGAAAAGGGCAAAAAATGTTGGGTTACTTTGGTTTAAAAATACTCTGTGCAGTCTCGGATTTGGATATGTATGGTTGCAACAAGGTGTGGGCTGTGAGCAGACTTCTGTATCCTTGTCAAAAACAGAAAATGAAAGGTATATATAGACACGAGTGGGATGAATCTGTAATGGTTAAGAAAATATACCAAAGATATAGTTCGTTTAAAACGAGCTTTAAAAGTGAACGCTATTTCGAATTCATTGATATAAAATGTTTTTCGAGATTGCTTGATAAAGCTACGTCTTGGTTTGCTGCCGATCAATGGATCCTTCTTCAGAAGAATGTTCCAGAAAAATGGAAATTTTTATGTGTGCAGTTTGCAATGAGCTTGAAGACGAAGATCATTTTTTAAACAAGTGTGTTCTTTACAAGAATTTAAGAGTGAAATATTTGATTATGAGACAGCAGCCGTATGTCAGTTTATTAAGAAATGGCTCTGTTAGTAATATTCGCAAGCTTAGTGTATACCTTTCTAATGCATTGAAGCTAAGACGGGTTTACAACGAAAATCTGGATGCATTGTAAAATCATTTTGTCTGATTTAGTTGTAAAAGTCTACAACTTTATGTTTTGTGTTAGACTCCATTCTAGGGGCTGGAGGCCTGAAGAATTAAATTAAATTCTTGTTCTTCTCTCTCTCTCTCTCTCTCTCTCTCTCTCTCTCTCTCTCTCTCTCTCTCTCTCTCTCTCTCTCTCTCTCTCTCTCTCTCTCTCTCTCTCGCTCTCTGGAGATGGGAGGGGTGAGGAGGGGGAGGCGAGGGAGCCAATGGACAGCTTCGTCTTATTTTGTTCATATTTGAAAAAAAGTATCATCTAAAGTAATGAACATCTTTGAAGTATTCGGTGCAGAAGAAAATGATGGACTTATCCTTGCAGGGGCCAGAACCAGCATTTTTGGTGCTAAAATAACGTATGTCATATTTGGTCAACACCACCGTATATGTTTAGGGTAGGAAAGTGCCAAAGTTTTGTGTGAAACGGACAGGCTGGAATGTTCTTTCCGACGTCTTCAATTGTCACAGGTTCATACTCCTCAAGCAAATACAGAGAAACTGTGTGGATGTGAAATGGCAGGAACTAGCAGTTTTCAAGATATACCAAGTGGAACAGTGTAGTGGATATATGAACTTGTTTAAATTGAATTCTTAGTGACCTACATTTCCTTGATGCTAGTTCTGCATGTGTTATTTACATGAGATCTTTGCTCTGTAAACCATAATTAGGTCAGGGACATCAAGGAGAACCCTGGCCCCGAGTAGTATCAAAAAAAAAAACACCAACCAACAACAAAAACTAACAAGCAAACAAACAAGATGCAAAGCATATAAACGTACTCCCAATTTATCTTGAGTACGCGTGATATATTCCATAAAGAGGAAAAACCGTCTGGGGCTGGTGTAACCGTTAGTAATGGCTATTCTGGTAAACATCAGCAATCATCTGTGACCTATAATGAACATTCATACAAATGTTCAGAAAGATCGGCCAAGAATTTTCTGAGATGTTCCATCAAGAAGAAAACTATTATGGGCCATTAGTTACAGCTATAACCGTAAAGTTAAACATCGGGCATCATCCGTGACCCATAATGAACATACCTACAAATTTTCAGAAATATCGGCTGCGTACTTTCTGAGATATTCCGTGACGAAGAAAAAATGTTAGGGGCCGTTATAGCTGTTAGTAACAGCTATCACGGTAAACTAAAAGATCGGGCACCACCCGTGACCCATAATGCTACAAATTGTCAGAAAGATGGGCCACGTACTTTCTGAGATATTCCATAAAAAAAGAAACGTTAGTAACGGCTATAACGGTAAAATAAAACGTCGAGCATGATCCGTGACCCATAATGAACATACCTACAAATTTTCAGAAAGATCAGCCAAGTACTTTCTGAGACATTCCATCAAAAAGAAAAACCAGTATGGACCATTATAGCCATTAGTAACGGCTACAACGGTAAACTAAAACGTCGGGCATCATCCATCGTCCATAATAAACATATCTACAAATTTTCAGAAAGATCGGCCAAGTATTTTCTGAGATATTCCATAAAGAAGAAAAACAGTTATGGTCTGTAATAGCCGTTAGTAACAGCTATAACGGTAAACTAAAACATCTGGCATCATCCGTAACCCATAGTGAACATACCTGCTAATTTTCACAAAGATCAGCCAAGTACTTTCTGAGACATTCTATAAAGAAGAAAAAACCGTTACAGCCCGTTACAGCCGTTAGTAACGGCTATAACGGGGTAAACTAAAACATCGGGTATCATCCGTGACCCACAATCAACATACCTAATAATTTTCACAAAGATCGGCTGAATACTTTCTGAGATATTCCATAAAGAAAAAAACCGTTACAGGCGGTTACAGCCGTTAGTAACGGCTACAGCGGTGAACTAAAACATCGGGCATTATTCGTGGCCCATAATGAACATACCTACAAATTGTCACAAAGATCGGCCCAGTAGTTTTGTCTGGAGCGAGTGGAACACATTTTGACCACGAACGGACAGACAGACACACAGACACACAGACAGCATTTCTTCGTTCCCATTCTAAAAGTACTCCCTGTTCTATAAGAACTGGGAACACAAAAACGGCGAGAAACAAAAATAAAAGATCAGTTCAGATCCAACACTGACAAAAACTTAATGGTACCAACAATTCCAGCATTACTGTTGAAATCATGTTGGTATTTAGAATGCAAATGGAAGTCTTGAAACAGGACAGAAAAGCGCAGAAATAATTAAACCATTTGCTGCAAACTAATTGACAATGAATACGAGTTGGGCAAAGTGTCTGAATGATGCAATGAAATCCGTTGTTATAGTATGGTTAAATCTGTACAAAAGAGACCAGCAGCTGCTGCTGTAAAAGCATATGAGATGACCTGGATCAATTTTATGACAGAACGATAGAGAGAAAAGGACAGGGCTTTTGACAACAGTAACTACATTAGAGCCACAAATAATGAAGATTACTGAAATGATAGAATTGGAACTTGTTCAAGACTTAATGGTCTACGTTTCTGTCGCGGTCGCTAAGCCGGACGTCCCACCACCCTTACCCCTCTTAACTATTTTCCCCAGACAAAACACACAAAACAAAAAAAATCACAACTTCAATTCACTTTTATTTACAAACGTCACTTAGAACAAGGGGAAAGCTAATGATAGCAAATGAACTACCTTGCCAGGACTACATCCAAGGGAAAGAACCCCCAACCAATGCAATCAACTCCCCTTCACACAGTGCACCGAAGGTGCAACTACCTCGAGACCTTTAGGGTATGGCTTCCAGGCCACTAAGGGAAACACTCAGGTCTGGCATCGCATCAAGGAAGCAAGGCCAGGCAAGGGTTAGGGACCTAGAGTGTCGATGCAATCGTGAGTGGCACTGCAACAACAGGGCATTTTGCCGCGCAAAAATGGGCTAGAGTGACCAGGCCTGGCTCCCTGTGAGTGAGTTCAAATCCTCCAACTACTGGGACTCAAGTGGATGACACATGATGTGGAGGGATTCTAGAAAAGCGGAAAAACAAGAGAGACGACTGACGGACACTTATGATCCTTTCTTCCTGTGTTTTCCCCAAGCTGACTAGACTAATTATATGACACCTCACTCACACAAACATATTTACAGCCAAACATCTCGCAATTACAGCAACAGGTGACGTTATTTATTAATATACACCATAAAGAAATATTTGCAAAAGAGGCGTGTATAAAAAAAAAAAATTTAAAAGTGTAGCCGACGATTGGTGACGACGAAGTTGAAGACGACGAAGATGAAGACGACAACAAAGATGGGGACTACAACAAAGATGCGAACGACGACAAAATTCCTGATTGTGCTGCCCACTGTTCATCACTGGACCACTATCAACTTTAAAGAGCATCACACAGGGCACCACACTTGTGCCAATACTTAACACGACTGCGCCAAGACTCGACTCGTTGATCTCTCCAACTCACGTCTCATGCACAGACACCAAAGTGGGTGGCTGGTTTTCCTCGCTGCCCCACCTAGCTAGCACAAACAGGGCAGCTGTTGAACACCCAATACCTCACCGGGCACTGCACGATTCACAGAGCACCTGCGTGAGTGGCTAGATTCCTGCTGCTTCACCCAGGCACAATCAGGGTCGATGGAACCTCAGCTGCCAAAGACGCCCCCCCCCCCCCCCCCCCCCCCCGTACATGAAACAGGTCGACAGGTATTTGGTGCGATGAAGACCTGTAGGGAGCACCCGAGTACAGGACTGGATCAGCCACTGATGGGAGGCGCCGCCGGACTGTGGCTAGGGAAGACTGAGTTGCAGACACTGCAGGCAGAAGGGTCCACCTCTGGTAGCAGGTCTCTCATACCACATGGGTACTCCAACTTGGTGCCACAATAAGATACCACTGGGGAAAAGGGTGGTGGTGCTCCCTGAAAACATGACACTTCTCATGTGACCTTGTCCCACAACAAACTGTTACGTGTGTCAACCTATATCACCATTACGACTACCATACTCTCCCCCACCACAATATGCTGCACGACACTGTTGGCACTCTGACCTCAGTTCGCACCATCCCCTTTCAACCTCATCGTGGTAAAGGAGTAAACTCACTCCTTCCAACTCCATGAATTCACATCAGTCTCAAGAACTGTCCCATGGAATTCTTTTCCTGAGGGGGCCAGACCCAGCAGTCACTGACCAACACAGTGCATACCCTTTCCCATCATCATATCTTTGTTTTTCTTTTCTCAATCAGTAAAACTCTGCCTAAGAATACACATTAAGAGTTATCCTTTTGGTCAACTCTCTTGCCCAATGTTCAAAGGCCTACGACCACAATATATATTATCACTGTTGCACATACCATCACCTCAATCCTATGCTTGCTATGAATGGGATGAACATCTCCATGCCAACACCAGACAAACTTCATATGTGTAAAACATCATTTAATATATACATGTCCTCTCTTGAAACTGCCCAGATTCATCTCTCTATCTTCTTGGCGCATCCAAAATTGTGCACTGTATACACCAAACTTCATTCAAGTTGTACCACATTTTTATAGCTAAATGCCAAACTAGTTAACAATCCCCTGATCCAACTGTCCAGCATTACCAGCCAAGATATCCAACCGTACCCCACCACTGGTATTTGAATAATGCTCTCTACTGTACCATAGCCACTCCAACATTATCAACCAGCCAAATCACCCATCTCCTCATATCTCTGAGATAACTTCCGACCATGCATCAACAATCACATTTCACAATATCATAATCAATCCATCACTTCACCATCAAACTCACCATCTCCAGTCCCATCATGTTTTACCTCATTAGCCTAATCTGCCATAGCATAGTCATTAGCATAATCATCATAGGCTTAGCTAAACACTGTTTCCCATTTTTGTTATCAAATCACAAAACATCACATCAATAGTTAATTTGTTACTGGGGGCTGGAAAGATTCTGGTTTACACCGTTCTCAGGAAAACTCCCCGTTTATATACAAGTCTCCCCCTTGTGCATACACTTCCCCCTTGCACAGATAATTAAGACCCATCCACTCAAAGGACACTTTGAAAAGATAAGGTAAAATTTAATCTCTCTTCAACACTGGCTTCACACACACACACACACACACACACACACAGAGTGAGAGAGAGAGAGGTCGATCTCAAGACAAGCACTTGACACAAGGCGTGACTAAACGACAAACTGAACAGACAGACAAACACAGGACAAACAGTGCCAGCACACAACAAACCTGGATAAACACTTATCAGACAGACACTGCCGTTTAACCCTGTGGTCAACCCAGGAACTGGTCAGGCAAGATAATGAAACTGAGAATCTCGACAGGATTACAAGTCAGTCACACGTACCCACAGGCCTACCCCTACCTGCTGAACACGTTCAGCACTCAAACAAACATCAGTCCACTAGCTCAACACTGGACTACTGCTAACACACAGTGACAACTGCACAACTTCACCTACCCTTTGGCAGAGACTAACATTACACACTGACCATACACCAGCCCTATGGCTGGGTTAAACAATGGTTTTCAAACTGACTATGCACCAGCCCTACAGCTGGGTTAAACAACAATCTTTCCCACACAAGCCTTTCCAGGCCATTAAGTTCCGAACTAATAACCACAACACAACTGACTGCCAAATTGCTCACTTTCAAGCAGCGTGCCCTGTGCACGTGCAAAGTGATCACATCGCTAGCCACCACAGAGAGAGAGAGAGAGAGAGAGAGAGAGAGAGGGAGAGGAGCCAGGCAGTGACCTGACCACAATTCTCCTTGTATGACACTGACCCCCCCTTTCTTCAAACAGGTAGGCTATACCAACCCTCAACATGTCAGCTTTTCACCAGTCTTGTGTTGGTCTGTATGTCTGTCTGTTGTGAGTCATCATGCCCACAGCACACATACTAAAATTACTCAAATAAATAGAATTCACAGTGTGACAGTTACTTTGTAATTCCACCTCTCCCTCCCCTAAGAAAAAGAAGACTATGGCACGCATGCTGCATGTATAATTTGTTGACATCCTGAACTGTGTTGAAAGATTTTGAACCTGGGTCAGATGAAAAGTGATGAAACAAAAACAATGAGAGTCAAATTCAAAAACAACAGCAGAATGAAATGAGATTAACCTACAATCGAAATTTTCGTGATATGCTGGGGAAAGGGGGATTGGATGGCTAATGATTTGAGAAAGAGACAGGTGGACACAGTGGCAAAAGCATAGCAGGAGGGGGGAGGGGCATACTTTGTCTGAGCCAAGTTGATCTGGGACTACGTATACATCGATCGATGTATGTGCAAAGGTTGTTTTTGTTGTTTTGTTGTTGTTGTTGTTGTTTTGAATGAAAATCATTTTATTCTATTTCAATATCTCAACAATCACATCTGATGGAACATCACTAAACAAAGTTTTTGTGAAGTCTGCTGTGAAGTGTTTATGTCGAATATCATGCGAATCCTAACAGCTGTGAGCTCATTTCTCGTACGTGAAATGCAAGGAGCACATAAGAATTTAATTCATAATTTAGCAAAGACTAGCACCCAGTCATTCAGAGATGGTGGCAATAAAACAGAGTATACTGAATTATCCAGTAAGTCTCAGTGTTCAAGCTGTGACCTGTGCATAACTGTAAATCATAGTCTTCTCTTTATCTGTTTGCTTATTCATTTATTCGTTTATTTATCTATTTACTTATTAATTCATACGTTCATTCATATATTCATTCATCTTTGTTTTGTTTTTTTCAAGACAAAGAAAGATGGTTCTTTTGAGTTTGGACAGATTTAAAGACTAAATAAAATGGAGTCATTCACAAAACGGACTTTTGTGCAGCAACACCATGGCCATGAAGTTTTCAATAAATCAAATCAAATCATTTGCATATATCATTATTGATTGCAAAAGGGCTTACCAGGGATGTCATCACGTCAAAGTCAATTCTCAAGATAGTTGTCAAAACACCTACAAACACATATACCCCCCCCCCCCCCACACACACACACACACACACATGCGCGCGCGCATGCGCGCACGCCAGCATGCACATACCTCACGTGATTTGGTAAACAGACGAAACCGTCAAGTTTTTTTTTTTTTTTTTTTTTTTTTTTTTTTTTTTTTTTTTTTTTTTTTAATGTTGACCACTAGGCCAAGTCTTATTCGTTTGCTTGGGAAAAGGAGCAGTTAGTACTGTTGAAGACTGATCACCACGCACTAAATCGGGCAAAAGAAGTCGTGCGTGTGTTTCGAATTACCGAGTTATAAACACGTACAATGTTTACACTCCGAATGAGAAGTTTTCGTTGCCTACTAATCACCAAACGTCTCATCGGCGAAAGATTGGCTGAACATATTATACTTCTTGAACTTTCTTTTTTTTTTTTTTTTTTGACCTTGTATGTTGTTCAGCGATGCAAACGTTAATGTAACATTTCATATAAAGGCTGGTACTGACTGACATATACACAACTGTAAACAAAACACATCAGTCTCAATTGTTCAGCTCCACCATGCCATGATTCATTCATTCTACTCCCCCACTTCAGTTCCCACCCCAGACCCTTCACCCATCCCATCTCTTTCAGGCTGGGTTTTTTTTCTTTCAGATTTAAAAAAAAAATCGGAGTTATTCCAGTGTTATCATCAGGACTCCCAACACAATCAACAGCTCTAGAAATATCAATGTTGGCCATGGGGGCAATGTCTCACACACGTATGCCATTGGTGACTGAGGTTCATAATTCCAATCTGCAAGCTGCTGTTTTGCAATGCAGGATCTAGCCGATTGTGCAATGGCAGCTGGTCTTTTTTTTCTTCATTGTTGTCATTATCATAATCATCAACACCATCACCATCATCAACAACAACAGCATCTACAACAACAATTGCGTTCCTACGATCATCCAGTATCAATAACCATCTCATTTATAGGTGTCTGTGTCTCTTTTCTTCCCCACACTTCCCGCCATTACACACTTTTTTTTTTTTCAAATACTATTTTTATTTATTTGTCTTTTTGCATTAAGCCAGATTTAATCAGACTAAATACACATACAAAAAAATGTCCATTGATATTTACTGCTGTCCATCCCAGGACAAGCTACTTCGGCGAGACTGTCCGCTTTCTGATATTTTGCAACTGCATTAATGATATTTCAGTTTTCAAATCCAAACTCATGTCTTCCAAGGCTGTAAGCTGTCAGCCTTCCTTTTCTTGCCTTTTCCCTCTTTCTTTTTTCCTTTCGTTTATCTCTCTTTCCTTCCTCATCCCCTCCCCTCCCTCCCCCCTCCCCCTCCCTCCCCCTCTTTTGAACTGAAACCATTTATTGTCAAATGTTGTTTGCTCTTTTTCACTAACTTTTTCACGATGTTACAATTGCTACAATTTAAAAAATGAGCCTTTTACGTAGATCAGCTTCTCTTTCGAACAAAACTGTGATATCATATCCATACCCATATCGAAATTTGCTTATTACCATTTTTGTGATCAAAATTGTATGGTTTTCAAATTTCACAAACGGGCATTTTACATCATTCGGTTTATATCAAAAAGTACATCTGTCTCCTGTAATGAAACTTTCTTATTTGTTTGTTTATTTAATATGTATACACTACAGTCCTTCCATACTTTTTACTTTTTGGCACCTAAAGAAAAAATGTTCAATGTAGTCATTTTCATTACAGAAAGAGCACTTGATGGAATTCTTAATCCCCATTTTGAATAGCAGAATATTGGTTGGATAGATGTTATGAAGAAGCTTCCAATGTAGTAGTCTCAGTCTTTCTTCTTTTAGTGCATTCATTTGCAATTAACCAATTATGCTCTGTTAGAACTAGTCCGTATTTTTGTTGCCAAAACTTTTGACCACATGGCTCTGCTATCGACTTTGATAAACTAAGTCGAATAATTCTAGGGGTTATTTTCTTATGTACTTTCACTTCTCTAAATTGATCATCATTGTACGACTGTATTAATGATTCAGCTGTTGGCGCTCTTAGGGATGTACGCAGTGCATTGTACTCAAATTGTCTCGTTGCTTTCATACTAATCTTTTGGCATAGAGTTTCAAATGATATTACTGCGCCATCTTTAAAAATATCCCCAATAAAACAGACTCCTGCGCAGACCCAGTCTTTAAAAAAATAATGGTTTGTTTCTAAATTCTATCCGTGTGTTATTCCATATATTACTGTGATTTATTTCAATTAGTTTGCTATTTTTTAGGTTTTGCATATTGTCAATCCATGTAGCGAGAACCTGTTTCCAGAATTCAGACTTTTATGTAACCAAGCCCAGAAAACAATTTCACATAAGTATCTGACAAGAAGCACGATAAGTTAACACCAAGCTTGGAGAAAAGAAATCTAGGAAACATGGATCAGATCTCTCCATTGGATTGTAATAATTAACAGCCACTTTTTATAATAAAAAGTTTGCATCGTTTTTAAATCGATCATATTGAGCCCACCTTTACCTGTCTCATTACAAAGAATTACCCGCTTTACTTTCTCGAACGCTCGGGTATTTGAAAATTTCTTTTTCCAGAGAAATCTAAACAACATTGTGTTAAGTTTATTAAGCACATGCGGTGGAAGTAGTAATGACTGCATAACATGCACAAACTGTGATATCAGAAATGTCTTGATTACACAGAGTTTTCCACTAATGCTAAGATTTCTTTTTGACCAATATACCATTATTTGTTGGATTTTTTCTAATCTAGATGATCAATTTTCTTCAATCTGTGAAGATGGTATCGAGTTACAGAAAACAATTCCAACAATTTTAACTTTTTCTTTAAATCTTATATCATACAGATTTTCTTTTATGTGTTTTTCATTCTGCCAAGCCACATTGCCTCTGTTTTGTTTTTATTCATTACTAGATTAGTAAATTCAGAGAATTTATCTATCATATCAAGAGCTCTTTTAATTTCATCTTTATCACGAATAAATAGTGTGATATCATCTGCATAGAGTAATATCTTTAGAAGAGGGGTAGGGGACACCTCAGAAGCTGCGATGGGCATTTCAAGGCCCTTAAGCTGATTATCGTCTCTTATTTTGATGGTCAGCATTTCTAAGGCTATTATGAAGGCAAGTGGAGAGAATGGACATCCTTGTCTTATGCCTGTATTAACTTGAAAACTCTCTGATAACCCTAAGTAACTGATACTACTCTCGGTATTTGTACCTAATACTTTTACCCATCTGACAAAGTATCCCCAAAGCCAAATTGTTGGAAAGCCAAAACAATAAATTCCTTTGATACTGAGTCAAAAGCACGACGGTAATCAACTGCCAACAGAATACCTGGCTTATCTAGTGTGTTCATCATATCTATAACATCATCAATTAGTCTAATCATTGTACTGATTTTTCTTCCTTTTTATAAATCCAACCTGGTTTTCATTGATAATACAGGTGATTATCTTTGTTAGGCGTAAAGCAAAACACTTAGCAATTATTTCATAATCTGTATTTGTGAGAGATATTGGCCCTTTTGGCTAATTCATCACGTGCAAGTTTTTTACCTTTGTGTAGGAGGGTAACTACAGCTTGTTTTTGCGAAGCTGACATCTCACCTTTGAGGTAAGCCATATTGAATGATTCATATATCATTTAGTTCAATTTAGACCAAAGGAACTTTAGGAAACTGGTTGTAATTCCATCTGGTCCAGGTGCTGAGTTATTCTTCATTGCTTGTAGGGAAATTGCAATCTCCACAAGCGAGAGTTCTGAGTCAAGGTTCAACTTTTGTTCTTCTGTTAATTTAGGGATTCAGGTTCCATTCATAAAATCGTTTGCTATGTTAGCATCGAACTGTCTAGCTGTGCTATACATTTCTCTGTAGAACCGTGTTTGTTCTCTCATAATTCCTTCCTCTGATGTTATAACATCTCCCTGAGGAGTTTTTTTAAGCTGTCCCATCATTTTTGCACTGACTTCTTGCCTTTTCCAGATTGAAAAAATGTTTTGTATTTTCCCCCCTCTTCTATGAATTTAATCTAGATCTCATTTGTGCACTTCTGGCTTCTTGACAAGCAAATGTTTCTAAGGTTTGTTTTAGCGATTCTATTTTTTAATAAATTGTAGGTTACCAGGGTCCGCAGATAATGCCTTTTCAGCATCATTCAAACGAAACTGTACTTCTTTGAGGTAGTTTTGCTGTTTTCTTTTTCTTTTTCCTGTGCTGTATGCAATACAGCACTCACGTATTTTGATTTTACACAAGTCCCATTTTATCTGAGCGTCTAAATAGTTGCATTCTTCAGTGTATTGTTCAATCGTTGAGTTCATATCTTGAACAAATTGTGCATCATCATGTAATAAACTATCATTAAATTTCCAATAGGAAGGGCCTTTAATGATATGTGACACTCGGTATTTTAATTCAACTAGTCTGTGATCAGTATGTGGCACCGAAACGATGTCACATGACAAAACTTTGTCAAAAATATTGTCTGTTGCCAGAGTGTAATCCAGTCTCCTGGCAGTAAACGGATTTCTGCGACTCCAACTATATATCTTTTTCCATCGGGGTGATGTAGCCGCCATACATCATTCAGAGCACAGTCAAAAACCATGATCTGAAAAACCATAACATCTCTCACCCCGTGTGGCTGTCCGCTAATGATGTCTACGTCGTTATTCAACACGCAGTTAAAGTCGCCACAGAGAATATGTTTCACCCTCTAGTGATTCAATATATTTAGTTAATTCATCATAAAAGGTTTTCTTTTCTTTTGAAGCATTCGGCGCATATGCATTGATTATATTTACCTCATGTTGGTCGTCATTATAAGTTACCGTGATAATTCGGTCTCTGTTTTGTGAATACACTGTACTTGATGGGGGAATCACTTTCTGATCAAAGTGATCTGACCTTTGCTTTGATTGGAGGAGGGAGCGCAAAATAATGTACCACCCCATTCCTTTTCCCACAAGTCTCTATCTTTATCTAGAATAAAAGATTCTTGCAAACAGATTGTATCATACTTATTTTGCTTTAAGTATCTAAAGATACTTTTTCTTTTCAAGTTATTACGAAGGCCGTTCACATTGAGTGCGCAAATTGTTATCGAGTTCATTTTCAGTTAATCTTGATATTGTCACCATCTTTTGGCCTTGTGAGGCGTTAAAAAAAGGGAAAAAAAAGGGGGGGGGGGGGGGGGGGAGGGGGGGGAGGGGAAATCTAGGTGAGGTTCCATAATCGTTGTCCATAAACAAAGCATTACCAATCCCATGGGAGGAGGCATCTCAGCTTCTGCTGTCTCACTCATGTGAGCGAATTATCCGCTGTCCGAGTGTGGTTGGCTTTGATGATGGTGGTTTGTCCATCATCGATGAGCGCCGGGTTATCTTTGTGGAAATCTTTCCAGACTGAAGTTTTCCGCGAGTTGGTGACCTTCTTTGACAATTTACCTGGGCTGTCTGAGGATGACGGGGAATTTCATCTTTTTCTTGAAGGTGGAGTGCCAGATCTCGTCCGCACTTCGTGAGCAGCTGTGACCCGTGGAGATCTGGGTCTGCTACTGTCGGGTTGTTCTGGCTGCTCCCCTGTTGTGGTGGCAGTGGTGGCTGTAGGGGATGTAGTGCTGTCACCTTCCTCGTCGTGATGCACATCTAATTCTTTGCTGGATGGGGGTTCAGTGTTGGACTCCGCCGAGAGTGAAACAGCGGCTTGTTTTTCGGGCTGAGTCAGATCACACCGAGAAGACCCTTTCTTGTGTCCTGGTTTTCTACAGTTCATGCAGACGATGTCGTTTGGGCAGTCACTGACAGAATGACCTTTTTGAAGACATTTTCTGCAGTCTGATTGCTCCCGTTTCTGCATTTCCTTCTGCTCAAAGTGAAATAGAGTGGCTTTAAAGGGGCTCATTTCGAGGCGCTTGGCAGAGGCTTCTCAGGAACTTCGATGTGCAAAGGTTGCTGCAACAGGGTTCCCTTGGGCAACATGGACCATATCAAAGTTGGAACATATAGAGATTCAAACAGTCAGCACATGGCACGTGGCAGTGACATGATGCGTTCCCTCAAGTGTTATTGTGACATTCGACCAATCAGCAAGCGAGTGTGGCCCTGGCGACGATGACTAGGAGAGTAAAGGTAGAGCAGAGCCTGTGCAATGACTATATGGGTCACATTGGGTCATGATGACGTCAGAGCAAGTGGCAGCCAATCAAATGACCAATCAAGGAGCACAGCATGGCACATGAGTTTTCAGGTTACTAGATGTTCCCTTTTCTTAATCAATGTATTTACTTTCTTTCAATTGTTTGGCAGCTGAGTAATGCTGTTTACCTGTTCTCATCTTACAGTCAAGTGAGTTGTTAAGTATGGGAGCAGAGCCACACAGGTCAATCTCATGTGATTTCACCTGCCTGTGGCAGGATTACCCTCGCCATTTTATGTCATCAGGTGACCGAGCATGTTTGTGGAATTCTTAACAAGGAATATCTTCACTAAAGTGTACACACCGTTTCATTTCACAAATATAACATTGAAATAACTATGGTTAAAATAATGATTGATTTCCAGGTAATGTTTATATTTGACAATCCATGTTAATACCAACAAGAATAAAATACATACATAACATATGATGAATCAATCGAGATTTACATTCAGACGGACATCACCACCTCCTCACCACCTGAGAGCTATTGAAAGACTCGATCAGGTGGGTTTGATTCAAATTGCAGACTCCGAAGATGATGATTTTGAGGAATGCCAGCTTCTTCTTGTTTTGCAACCTGGACAGTGCAAATCTGGGAGATGAAGGAAAACAGAATTCCGCTGAACGTTTTCTGTATAAAACTCTGCATATGTCTTTCCTTCCCTTGTACATATGTATGGAACATCAGGCCAGCAACACATTGCTATGGAGATGCCTGAAGCTTGTGCTGAAGTTCTGAGTTCCAAAGCAATTCCCAACACTTTTGCGGAAAGACATGGTGTAAGTTAAAAAATTAAATGCAAGAAATAAATGAAACGTTGGGTAAGGGTTCTCATTCCAATTAATGTGTCTAAAAAAAACAGAAGAGGGACCTGAGGGGTGACAGACAGATATACCTCTGCAGCTAAGAGAATGAAGGGAGAGAGAGAAACGGATTTCAGAAGGGTGAGACAGAAACAGAAGGCTCTGTGAACAATGTAGATGTATTTGATATGATGTCCTGTCTCGTGTATGTAAGACTAGTTCAAAATCTTTTCTTTGCTAATTGATGTACTGCAAAATGCAAGCACCAAGCAAAAAAAAAATGAGAATAAAACAACCACACATGCAAGAAAGCAAATGGAACAAAACCTTGATATTCTAGGTTTGCAGTTTTTAAAAATGAAATATTTTCGATGCAGCATATAACGAAAATATTTCAAGGTATATAAAAATCAAGTGTTATATCCATTTTACCTGTTTAAGAAATGCAAAGAAAAAAATACAGTAATCTGTGTGTGTGTGTGTGTGTGTGTGTGTGTGTGTGTGTGTGTGTGTGTGTGTGTGTGTGAGTGTGTGTGTGTGTGTGTGTGTGTGTGTGTGTGTGTGTGTGTGTGTGTGTGTGTGTGTGTGTGTGTGTGTGTGTGTGTGTGTGTGTGTGTGTGTGTGTGTGTGTGCATGTGCATGTGTGTGTGTGTGTGTGTGTGTGTGTGTGTGTGTGTTCTGTAATCAAATGCACATTATGCAATTAAGTGTCACGTGTCCAAAGAAAAGTTGGTAATGTGACAGGTCATTGCAATAAAAGCGCTTCCATGGAAACGGTTTAACAACGAGGTCTAATTATAACAGGTAGAGCATTCTTCAGTGCTGTGGTCAGAGTGCGAGTCATTAAGTGAACAATCCCTAAAATGAGCATGTCCAGAGGGTCATGGTTTCAGCCATGGCTCGTCCCAAGATGGAGAAAAAAGGGGGCAGCAAAGGGAAATCCGGAGTCATGAACCGGGTGTGGCCCAACCCCCCTAAAGTGTCAGGAGA
>JADBJO010007205.1:89619-117454 GCA_016801955.1 Conus betulinus
TTTAAAACGAGAACAGGAGGTCATTTACAGATCTGAAGATGAAGCTAATCCCAGAGGTGTCGTGCGCCAAATTTCACCTCAGCTGAGACTTCTTTTGGAATGCGTTTTTCCGTGTAGTCAACTGGCCTTGCTGGCACCGCCTTTTTGATTCCCTTGGCATCGTCCTCTTTCAACTCATGTGATACCATGTCTCTCATTGCTTTCCATTTTGCCATGGACCGTCACTTCATTCCTGATGACTCCACTCCCTGTCTGTAGGTTTGTTTGTGTTCTGTTATTTTCTTCCTTTTGAGCTTCGTCTTTGTCATGCCTAATGCCTCTCGAACTTTCTATTTTCTGCCAGTCTAATTCAGCTGGATCGATCGCACAACCATTTGCTTGTGTCACTGAAGACTGTGGTCTCGATTGACTGCAGAAAGCATTTTGAAATGGATGGAAGGTGAAAGTCACCTAGCCCAACGGCCGGTGAGGGCAGTGGACTGTTAGAGATTAACCATAATCGAGGCATGACATTATAGAGGTCAACGCCCGCGGTTCTCCTTCCACCTCATTAAAGTTCCTTGACCTGAACCAGGTACCTGCTTACTGCCGGATGGATAGATATAGTGTTTTGAAGGTGTGAAAATCAGACCTTACGTATGGTTCGAACTCAAGAACTTACAGCTCCACAGGCGAACATTCTAATTATTAGACTTAGAGCCCCTCCTTCCCCCACCCGTTTTCATCTTTAAGAAAATAAAAAAAAAGAGAAATCGTTCACATCACTGTCATAATGGGCATAGAACAATGTTGGTTAGATCCGTTTGAAGCTCTTGTGTCACGCTTTAATACCGTAGCAGACTTTGCTCTAAGTCATGCGCTCCAACAGCGTTTAGTGGTTGAGGTTAATTGACAAATGCAACAATAGAGAGAGAGTGAGAGAGAGAGAGAGAGAGAGAGAGAGAGAGAGAGAGAGAGAGAGAGAGAGAGAGAGAGAGAGAGAGAGAGAGAGAGAGAGAGAGAGAGCTGGATAGAAAGAATACTCAAGTTTTGTTTTTCAACTTGAAGGTAGATAGAGAGACTGATAGAATGTACAGACGACCCCATGCCACCCCCATCCCTTGCTCTACTTCTAAATTTTACCTAAGTCTGCTCGCTAATTATTTCGATTTATGAACATGAAATTGTCTCACCATGTGAGAGCAAACGTTAACCTTTTTGTTTGTTAATTGTTGTTTACTGTTGGCTGCCTCATTTAAGATTCCCTTTCATTTCAATCGAATCGTGGTTCCCTGTATTAGTTTCTGTTCTGGCTGACGAGGTGCAAGATCAAGAGCCTATACCAGTGTTAAAAAATGTCAATCCTCGTTACTTCATTTCTTTGGTCATTCTCTTTTGTTTGCATGTGTCAGGCGTGGGGTAGGTATACAGGCAAGCTTGGAGCATCTTTTCAGGGCATGCTTCCTTGTTTGTTAAATGCGATCTGTCTCGACAATGGTGTGTCAGGTGATTAATGCCGTAAACAGCATTTGTTTTGACTTATGAGAATGTAGTTATCTCATCATGGGGTTATGAGCTGCTGTTTGTTAATCGATTGTTATTTACTGTTTACTACTGTCTGTCTCGTGTAATATTTCGTTTTAAACCAGACTTTACCATGAAAACTTCAAACACCTTTGTCGTTGCAGGCATCCCGAGACATTTCATAAATGCTTTGTCTGGAATTCCATACGACTCAGGGTTTCGAACACGATAGCAGGGGTAAAGGTTATATCTTACTGCTGTCTAGACCAGTTACAGTTTTAAGGTGAAAAAAAACAAAACAGTTACAGTGAGTCAGAACCAATATGAACATCACCCTGGGACGTCATTTCCCCAGCATTTACCAGGAGAACATAATATGATACTCATCCAATGATCTTCATAACACCCATCATTAATGTGGTACTACTGATTCAGTTCAGAGAAGGTTAAAGGCGGCGAAAGGAGGGGGATGGGCACCACACTCCACCATGCCATTCCATCTCTGGAAGTTCACTCTCCCTACAGCCAATAGGCTGTGAAAGCTTATTATTATTCTTATTATCATCATCATTATTATTATCATTATCATTATTGCTGCTTTTGTCATTATTATTATTATTATTATTATTATTATTATTATTTATTATTATCGTTGTTGTTATCGTCATTCTTATCATCATCATCATCATCATCATCATCATCATCATCATCGTCATCATTATTATTATTATTATTATCATCATCATCATCATCATCATCATCATCATCATCATCATTATCATTCTTATCATCATCATCATCATTATCATTCTTATCATTATCATCATCATCATCATCATCATCATCATCATCATCATCATCATTAACATCATTATCGTTATTACTTTTATTGTTGTCGTCGTTGTTGTTGTTGTTGTTGTTATGACGACAAACAGCTAGAGCAGGACAAACAAAGCTCTGAAAATAAACAGAAGTGACTTTGAAAAAAACTCATGCAGTAGTCGGAGGAAAGTAAGAAGGGGCAACAATGGGTGTGTCCAACGTGAGTTGTACATGGAACGACACTGTGTTCCAATGATCAGCACCGGTGCCAGTGGCACAGGCTTGAAATGTCAATTCAGGGTGCAGTCTCGGATGGAGAATGTCTACAGGATTAAATCGCATTCAACAATAAGCGAGTAGAGTTGAGGGCTGTCTAATTTGCCGTGCGATATTTGCAAGAAAGCTGAGAGTCAGGCAGGTCAGGGTGATGATAAACAACACGGTCAACTGCTCGGCGACCTCAAGGCTGTACATCCCCTCAATCAGAGGCACCATAGGAATCACAGATGTGTTTAGTACGGTGGGTGTAGTTTTTACAAAATACCCACTTCAGCTCAGTCAGGAAGCCAGCACTTCAGCAGCACTAAGCAGGGGTATCCTTGTAGCTATCATCCTTCATGTAGGAGAAGGTCTGACAGTAGCACTCTTACCAGCTATTCCACAGAATTGCTGCACACGTGTATCTGATTATGCTCAATACGTGGTGACAGGAACCTCTGCTTGATCAGTGATGGATATGTTTGGAGAGAAAGGGAAATGGTTCAGTAAATCACTGGCTCAAATGTCTGCTTATGAGATGTCATGATCATAGAAGTCATACGTTATCCTCATGAGAATACGAGGAATCACTGAAAAATTACTGAAACATACCTGGAAGTTGGAGTCTTAATGGATATCACTGCAAGGGTACTGTAAGGTAGAGCTATACCTGCGTCTGCACATCGGCAGTTTGAAGTAGCTCCCATAAGCCCTTCATCTGGGTACCTGTTGGGGATCATACCTTGTTGAGGTCTTCCTCCACACATTCAGCAATATCCTTCTAAAAATTCATATCAAACTTTAACTTCAGGTAAGTGTCATTCATTTACTTTTGAATCACGTAAGGGGGGGGGGGGGGGGGGGGGGGGTCATCATTACATTAAAAAACAACAGTGCACGTTGCCCTGCAATTCAGCACACCTGATTTCAAACATCCACCTTTATCAGACTCAAAATTTCCAAATGTGAACACTCTTTCAGTTAAAGTAGTGTGTGTTCATTATTAAGTCGCACCGATTGAGTACAGCAGACGTCACCGGAGGTAACGGCGGTCACGGTCGATTCAAGGGCGCTACCATGATGTGGGCGTTGTGTAGGCCAGCAAAATCATCATGTTTGACATTACCCTGAGGTGAAGAAGGTCTTTCCCCAAACCACCCTAACACAATAGGTCACCTTACACAGTTCATGTTCAGAGATGCCACAAAACAACACGCCAATGAAACTGAGGAGGTAGGGATTCATTGTTGAAAAAAAAAAAAAAAAAAAAAAAACAGGTACGAAGCAGTGAAGGGATGTTACGAAGGCAGAGGTGGTGATAGGAGAGGTGGATGATTAAAAAGGAGATGGATGTCAGACATGGGTGGAAATGATGAAGTTAGGCTTGGATGTACACTATCATTCCAATTCGTTTAAAATGCCCCCCCCCCCCCCCCCCCCCCACACACACACACCCTCCTACAGAAATGCCTCGGAAAGAGGGAGGGGGGAGGGTCATAGGAGAGGCACGGGGACAGGTACCCGAAAGTCCCCATGGGGTCAAACCATGCATTTTCATTCTTTTGTTTAAGCCCTCTGTGTTTCCTTCCCTCCCCCCCCCCCCCCAACCAACCGTCCCACCCCCCCCCCCCCCCCCCCCCCCGAGGATCCCCTCATAGCATACAGTAAATTCAATTCCCTTCTGGAACCGACTTGGTGCAACTGCCTCACCAGTCAGGTTCTGTTGAGTTAGTTGTAATGCAGCGTTGCTTTTATCGCATAGGGACATGCGGCTGCCAGAATAGTTCTGTTTTCCTATTTAAAAAAAAAAAAAAAAAAACCTGGCACGGCATTGTCACTGAAGCAGTAGCAGCTGTGTGTGTGAGGGATCTTGGCGGAGTGTTGACCCTGTGGTTCCAAAGTGAGGACACAGCACTTTGCTGTCACACCCATCACTCTCTGACCCAACGTTGGATTTCTTTCAAAAAAAAAATAAAACGCCACATCATTAGGTCAGAATGCTTCTGCTTATAATTCCCTTGGCCTGTTGTATATTTGGTGGGCGATTTGGTCACCAGAAAATAAAAGAAGAAAAAAAACCTGTGCTTTGTTACCTTTACTAATGAAAAAAAAAGTCATGCTTACTGAATAAATTACTTAACGTCTGTAGATCACGTTTTGTTTGTGTTTCTGCTCTTGGTGCAAGTTAGGTGGGATCTGTGGGGATCTGTAGAAAAGATGTGGTAGATACATGTCCCAGTATGGCTGGTAAAAATTCGCAAAATGCTATACACCAACAATCTCACACTCAACCAGGTGTAACAGCCCGTTCTTACCCCCCTCTGGAACTTACCCTGGGGTAAGTCTGGGCTAGCCTGCTTTTACCCCGGGTGTCATTCTAGGACTAGCTAGAACTTACCTCCCCCCCCCCCCCCCCCCAGGTTGGGAAACTACCCCCGCGGGGGTAAATTTGGGCTAGCCTGGATTTACCCCCACCCCCACCCCCCGAAAGTGTCAGTCTAGGACTATTTGGAATCTTCCTCCACCCCACCCCACCCTTCAAACAAGAGAGGATTATTCAGGGTTTTCCTCTGCCTTTTCCCAACACGCACACCCACCTTTAAAAAAAAATGTGTTAGCCTGCATATTTACCCTCCTTTCCCACTTCCTATATACAGTCAGCTGGTTTAGACGAAGTGTAGTTCTAGACTCTTCTCAATAGATGGACCTCCTACCTCCCCAACCCAGCTTGTACAATGCAGATAACTAGTAGTCAGTGCCACTGACCACTGGTCATTATGACGTAAATCGGAGATTTTAACTAGATAACAGCTAATTAGTGTTTCCCGTGTGCTTTTGCACCTTGTACAATGTAGATCACTTGTGATCAGTGCCACTGACTACTGGTCATTATGGCGTAAATCGGAGATTTTAACTATTTCATGGCTAATTATAGTCTCCCGAGTACCTGTATACCTTGTACAATGCAGACGACTGGTGGTCAGTGTCACTGACCACTGGTCACTATGACGTAAATCAGATATTTCGAATATTTTACCGTTTATCAGTGTTTCGTGAGTGTTTGTATACCTTGTGCAATGCAGACAACCAATGATCAGTGTCACTGACCATTGGTCACTTTGATGTATATAAAAGATTTTAACTATTTTACAGCTAATTAGTGTCTTCTGAGTGCCTGTGTACCTTGTACAATGTAGATGACTGGGGGGGGGGGGGGGGGGGGGGGTGTCAGTTCCAACTAGGTGGGGGGGTCTGTTGAAAGCTCCAAATAAGTGCTATTCCTAGCTGAGTGACCTGTTTAAATCCGGTAGTCGTTATGGTATACACTTGTCTGTTACATTTTAAGTGTTATGCACATCTACAAGTTATAAATGCGTGTTATGTAAGACTTTAGTTCAAAGTCTTGTTTTGAGTGTTCGGCTGGTGGGGAGGAAGGTGGAGTGATAGGGGGCGTGGTTTGGGTATTAGTGTTCTCTTGAATGATGGTATTCTCTGATTTGTCCTGTTTGTGCTAAACGGAAATCTTTCATTGCTGGGTGAAACTGGTTGTTTACAGATGTGGCTGCAGCACTGAAAGTTGTTGTTGTGACTGGTTTTCCTATGCGTCTCGAGGTTGGCTCACGTTGGTTTAGGTTTGCAAAATATGCGACTTTGTTAAGGCCTGTTGAGAATGTCAACGCCGAATATGTGGAGCTGGATGCATCTCATGGAAGTTCCTGGTAGCGTTGATCGATCTCGCCGAAGACAGAGCTCGTCTTCGGCAAAAGATGAAGCAAAGGCTGCTGGCATTTTAGCAAAGTATCACTGAAGAGCGTTCTCCACAAAGAAGAGATAGCTCGCCTTTTCCAAATCGATGAGAGGAGACAGTTGCTCATGAAGAGGACACAACTCCCTTTTCAGCAACAGAAGAAAGAAAAAGACTTGCCCATGAAGAAGAGACGGCTCACCTTTTCACAGTGGATGGAAGAAAGGAAAGTGTTGTCCATGAAGAAGAGACTGCTCACATTTTCACAATGGATGAAGGAGAGTGTTGTCCGTGAAGAAGAGACGGTTCATCTTTTCACAATGGATGAAAGGAGAGCGTTGTCCATGAGGAAGAGACCGCTCGCCTTTTAGCAATGAATGAGGGGGGAGAGTGTTGTCCATAAAGAAGAGAGACAGCTCGCCTTTTAGCAATGGATGAGAGGAGAGTGTTGTCCATAAAGAAGAGACAGCAGCTCGCGTTTCAGTTATGGATGAGAGAAAAGACTTGCCCATGAAGAAGTGACAGCTCACCTTTTCGCAATGGATGGGAGGAGAGAGCGTTGTCCATGAAGAAGAGACAGGTCGCCTTCCACCAAGAGAAGAGGGGGAGGAAGTTTTCTGTGTGAAGAAGAGAAAGATTTGTCGCGGTGGGAAGGACTCCTGTGTCACCCGTAATGACCGAAGAAGAAGGAGGCTTCGGTATCCATTCCCAAGGTCTGCTGACTGGGCGATTCATGGGTGCTTGGCAACACAAATAGCACTGAGAAATTCCACAGTCTGTTACCACGCCAACTTTCACTTTGATCTAGACAATCGTGCATTCTTTATAGAAGAACTTGCTGACAGGCCAAGAAAATTCTTCTTCAGTATTTCTCAGGAGTTGTGTAGGACACTATTCATCTCGAAGGCCAGTTAAAGTATTCTGAATAGAACTTATCCATATGCATTTACCGATGGATCCACGCCACTTCGATGTCCCTTTTCACAGGCTTTGCTTTTTGTAGTGCTTTCTATATCATAGTGGCATATTCCTGTGCAAGGGACTTCTAGGATGCCCCCTACCTGAGCTAACAAATCCATAGATAGTTAGACAGCCTTGCTGATGATAGACATGACGGATCTATCGAACATAACATCGTGTGATTCTAAAATGATTGCAGCCAGCAGTTAAGAAAGGGAAAGACAGAAATAAATGTCTCACTGTGGACCAAATATATACTCAACAAAAAACACTTTCCATCAGAACTATAGCTTTTGAATCAATGCAGCTTTGGTTTAAGTCTGACTGGTCAAGCATTCTAAGAATAACTACAGAAGTTTGTCTGGTTTGTCTGGACTCAAGTATTATGAAGATATGGTGGTGGATGCAACAGACTTTTTTTTTTTCTTAGACGTCATGTTTGGCTCAATTCAAGATTTAGAGGGACTCTTTTACACATTTTTGTAACTCCTTAACTTGGAATTTCGGGAAGAGTTTTGAAAACGTCCAGGAAAAGCAAGATGACAATTACCAAGACCGTATTTACAGACTGTGTGAGCTGGCTCCCACACTTTGACCTAGAATTACCTTCGTGTGTGTGTGTGTGTGTGTGTGTGTGTGTGTGTGTGTGTGTGTGTGTGTGTGTGTGTGTGTGTGTGTGTGTGTGTGCGTGCATGTGAGCGCGCATGCTACATATGCGAGGAGCTTAGAGGGAGCAAAGTGCATACGTGAACATATGTTTAATGCCAGCCATTAAAAGTTGTGTTTGAAAGGACGAAAACGTAACACGGAAATGAACACACAAACTGCCATTTCCCCAAAGAACACTGACTTCTATGTAAGTTAAGTCTATTTCCTGAATCAAAGCAATGCAAACATCACATTCCCAGCGGCCAGTCGTTCAATGTGTGGAGCCGTTCAGTCTCTACAATCTGAGAAACAAACATATGTACCCATTTCACAACTTATTGTCAAGTGCATGCACCTGTAACAGCCGATGTTTATGCTAGAGCTCATGTCAAACAACTATAATGGTATGGCCCCCAAATCTGGTTGATTGTCCTCGCCAGATGCGATTTCGGTTGTTTCAAATGGATACTGCTATGAAAACACGTTGCAGTGACCACAAATTTAAAGACATCTTTTTTCAATCGGTCGAACGCTGTTTACATGTAAAATTCATTAAAGTAAAATGGACGTAAACAAGATGGCCATTATGAATACTTATCCAGCATATTCTAACGATCATGATTTTGTCATTGTCTCTTATTTTCCAGAAAAAAGTGTATAATGGAAGAACTGTAAGCACATGCCGTAAGTGCTACTATGATAAGTATCCAAAAGACTCATCAGAGTCATGACTGCACTAGTGACTGACTGTGAAAACTGATGTACGAAAAAACTAGTCAGATGGAAACAAATTGTCTCACATGTTTGTATTAACTGCTTCTCTCTAGCTCCTGTCTCTGTCACCTCACGTCTTTTGACTGCCTTTTGACTCAAGAAATGTATTCATTCCTAACTGAAAATATAATTCGCCGTTGTGTCTGTGATAGATCAGCTTAAGATCTGCCTAAAGGTTTGTTCAACAGCTCAGTTGGGCATTACTTCAACTCTGAAGGACATCTGCTCTGCAATTAGAACTAGAGCGTGAGGATGGACGTGATGAAACAGGACACTGTCCCTTCAGCAGTCCTGAATGCCAGGGTCTGGTGGCTTCACTTCATAAAAATTTTCAGCTGTTATTTTGAAACTTCGAGCGCCTCTGTCATTATCATCATACCATTGTTAGGAGACTGGGGGCACATTAGCTTCAATAAAAACAAGACGGGAGACAGAAGATTCTGCTCATATTCTCAACATGTTTTACAGTTCTTCACTGGTTTTAGGGTACACTTCAGGATGAAATAACGTACACTTCATGTGTAGTAAGTTTCAGAAGTGGGCTGACAATTCGTTCGTCTGCCACATGAATCATTTCAGGTGATCAGGACGCTACACTCCATCAATAACTGCTAATTCTACGAGTTTTTCAAAGCTTTGCTTTGATGAGAAAGTACATAAAATTGATTCAATATTTTCCTCAAATGCACTGCATGGAATATGATTGAAATCAACATCAAACCATGCATCAAGCTTACACTGGTTCATTCACTTCAACACATCACCAGAAATACGTTGCAGGGGTTAGTCACTTGTCCCAGATAATCACTGTCACACGTTCTTGTCTTGTGATCCCAAAAGTGATTAAGAGAAATTAAAACATTCATTGTTTTATGCATACTTAAACGTGACTGACCAGCAGAATAATATCAACACCGTACATAATAAGAAACCTCCATTTTCAAACTACGTTATGTTTGAATGTGATGAAGACATCATCGCAGTGCCATATACCCTACTGTGTGACTTCCATCAGGACTCTTCAGATAACAGTGATGAGTCACTTTGTAATTACCTTGCTAACGATGGATTTATGTGCTCTAATAACCAATCGGTATTGCACAGCCAACAGTGTAACGAATACTCAGACTGTGAGGACGATTCAGATGAGACAGATTGTCCAGACAGTGACACTCATCTGTTTTACTATTCTGTTCCATTCAGTAATGACGCCACAAACCACCGCCTTTACATCAACCTATATGGCACTAAATATTTTGCTCATCATATTATGACTGCTTACTTTGTCTTGGAAGCCATTTCCAATGTGTCACTGAGTCCTCCAAGTGTCTTTTTTCTGTCTTTACTTAGTGCAACGGATTTTCTTATTGTATTTATGGAGAGGGTGCATAAAACTGTAAACACGAACTTGTGTTGGCTTCTGCCAATGTCAGACTTCCAGACACGGCAGTCGGGCCCAGATGAAAAACGGTCTGTTTAGTTTCCTGGTGCCCCAGCGTTGAACCTGTGCGTGACCTTCACCGCTTTGATAAGCGCTGGCATCGTGCGTACACCACGCACGTGTTTATTGGCTGCAGACTGAGTACTGCGTGGATTTTTGTGGTGCAGAGTGAATGTCCATGGAGATCATCTCTGTGACAGCCATGGTCATTTTCCTAGCGAGATGATAAACTGCTGTGTGATTTCATTTATCCCGAAGGTTGTCTGTGTCAAGGTTACTCCTTCGTGTGTATCAAGGTGTTTTTTTTTTTGTTTTGTTTTGTTTTGTTTTTTTTTTTTTCCTGCTGCGTTCTTCCCACCTCTTCGGTATGTGGATGCTGCAGACTCTAGAATGCTGCTGAGTGATTTCAGCATGAATGCATATTGTGTGAGTCTCAATTTATCGCATTATTGCAAACCTGTAAAATGTTGATCTTTCTAATAATCACATAAAAACTGCCGATATGGTATGATTTACCACATTTACTAAATCTGCAGCTTGGACACAACTCTGTAAGTCGTACAAACAATCTTTTCTTGAAGAACATTCACTATCGGCTGAAACAAAGGGGCATTTCACATACACACATGTAAACGCTTTTTAATATGTATATGATATATGTATTACCTCGTGTGACATATCTGAATGTTCCTTTTTTTTTTTACAATCGAAAACATTGGAATTATGGTATTTAAAACGACCCACAATTAACTATTTGATTTAAGAGGGAATGTAGTGCTACATTTTCCTTTTGATCCTTTTTTTCACGGTGGAACGATATACACGAAACACTGTCATCAAAATGCAGAACATGCTGTGCACGTTTGCTTCCGGTTATGTCCAGGAAATTAACGTGTGGCTCCGCAGGTTATATTTCCTTCATGTACTACAATAATACCAAATAAATTATACAGGAGTTCCTTTCCGTTCCTTAACGTGCTCGCTATTTTAAGGAGTGTGCTGTGCCTCACGATTTCTCCTGTCGCCAAAACTGTGTTGAAGCGGAATTTTGTAATGACTATGATCCATTTCCGGTTAGCTAATATTTGTATGGAGATTCATGTTGGCGTTGTTGTGGCAGCAGACAATCTGTTTCGTGGGCAATACATCCAAATCGAGAAGGCCTGAGATGGCAGAACAGTGTGATGCGCAAGGAGACTGGGTTTTCTTTCTTTTCTGTCCAATGAAGTGTCGATTTTGAATACTTGCTTCGTTCTTTGTGATTATTGTAGTGCATTCTGGTCCTTCAGAATTTGGTGGGTTAATAACACAATGTTTACGGTTGCATCCTGCAATTTAATCTGGATTGCTGGAGTTTTTTTTGTCGTTAGCACCTTTTTTCCAGGCCTATCACACTTGAAACTTTGTGGTCGGTCTGGGTTTTAAGTCATATGGCTTTATGTGATCATCTGTTCTCTTGCCAAGGATTCAAGTGGTTTACAGTTGTTGTAGTGATGAATTTTATCTTGTGTGTAACGAGTTGGGCAGGCCAGATAGTTAGCTGTGAAGTAACACCAAAGTACAGAATACAGCTCGATCCAGCAAAGAGCTCGTACTATGGATCAATACAGTTGAAAGGAAAACTGACAGTCACAGAAGCCGTTTGCTGATTCTCAATTGAACTGGGTACAGTAACGGCTTTACATGGAGTAACTGTTTTGAACAAAATACATGGAACACTGGTTGTGATCGTGGTACCTCTTAACTCTGATGTCAAACGACGGGTCAGGCGACAGAAAGGAAACTGTTACACTTGTTCAGATCACGACTTGCTCAGCCAGGAGTCAAGACGAAATCATGCACGCACGGCACATGAATAGATACTGACCACCAGTTCCTCCTTTGGAGACTGTCTGAAGGCGTGCTGTGCTGACCTTGGTTAAGACGTTCGCCTGCCAATCCAACGTGTGAGAAGTGCGTGGGTTCGAGCCCTGCCTTTCTCGCCCTTTCTTTCCCAGTTTGAATAACAAATCGAACTGAACGTCAAGTCCATCGGATGGGGACTATAAGCGAGTCGGACCCGTGTGCCTTCCTGGCCCCTGCACACGTTAAAGAAACCACGGCAGTTGAAAATCGAAAAGAGAAGGGGGGGTCCCCCGCTGCCCTGGCAAAATTGATGTAGATTGAAGATAGCGCCTGGTATTTCTTACCAAGCCACAACAAAAAATGTCACTTACTGTTATCGTGTGCCATCGTGTACCGGTGGAAAATGGAGGACACGTATAAACATCGCATGCATAATATGTGAGAAACTGGAGGGAGGGATAATGAAAATGAGTGACTGATATTTGAATGGTACAGGAAACGACTGAATGAGCGCAAGTAGGCTGCTGTTCGGCCGGCTCTACCTGAGTAGGCAGCCCGTTGAGTGAGTGAGGTAGCGTGTTTATTGAATAGCGCTTAGAGCTTGGTCTGTGACTGAGGATAGGCGCTATATAAATACCCAATATAATTATAATAATAATGCATGGAACTATGTTTGTTATTCCTATGTGATAACTGTTAACAGCATGATTTGAGTAATGGAAAAAAAAACTTGCTCAAGAGAAACAGAGCATGGCTAGACTTGAGAAAAAATCACACATGGAAACACGCAGACTACAAAAATGTTGTAATGTACTAGATTGACAATGTATGAATATACACAAAGATCTAAGTCAAGAGTCTATGCCCAGATCAGACACCAGAAGCTCTTCCCCTCCAATCCAACACTCGGAGTTTGTCACGTTCTCCACTCCCTCTTCTTGCTTCCCCCCACCCCCTGCCATCCCTCCTTCCTCCTCTCCCTCCGTCCTCCCTCCCTCCCTCTCTTAATTGTTCAGAAGGAAAGACAAATCACTTTGGACTCAACTATATTTCTATAACAGCTGAATTTTCGTTTGAACTCTCTGTGTGTGTGTGTGTGTGTGTGTGTGTGTGTGTGTGTGTGTGTGTGTGTGTGTGAGAGAGAGAGAGAGAGAGAGAGAGAGAGAGAGCTTTCTAAAGATCAGTGCTTTTGTCCTGTGCTTTGTTTGTCAATGTGCTTGGTGGCAACTAACCCCCACTCTTTCTAAATTTTGCTTCGTTCTCCGCCATCAGTCGCTCCATTTTGAAATTCTAAAGATCAGGTTTTCCTCTGACAGTTTTCTGCAAACAGACGTGTCTTAGAAATGGAAAATCTTATTTTCGTTACATTCAAATGTGACACAATTTGTCATTTGTACTTGCATAGAAATTTGTAGCATAATTATCCAACTAGGATTTTAAATAATATTCTTAATTTCATTCACGTTCACTATCCGTGAGATATCATTACAATTAAGGTATTAGGGTTAGATATTAATTATGACAAATATTTAAAGATTTTTTTTGTAATCTAGTTTTGGCATTCTGCTCATAATCATGTGTACTTTTGAAACGTTTGACCCGAACTTGTTTTAATTTTAGTTCATAATTCAGTCATTGAAGGTCATGATTAGTTTAAGAAATTATCTCCGAGTCTGAGCCGTGAACATTTTCTAAAATCTTAAGCAATGGTTCTGCAAACAATGAAATTGTAGTAGACTGCCATATGTGCATACAAGTTCTCAAACCGTTCTTGCAAACGATTAACAAAAATGTACCGAACCACGTTTTTTTCCTATATGTGGTACGCGTCAGCATCACAGAAGATAGAGGAGATAACCAGTGCCACCCCCAACATATTACATCTTCTTATCAATGCCTTCTTAATTCCTTCCCACCCTGTCCTGCTTCCCCCCCCCCCCCCCCCCTCCCTCATTTCCCTTTCCCTTTCCCATACTGCAAACAGAGAGGGGGAAAATAAGTCAGACTGTGTGAGCGTCTTAACTGACAGTGAGTGACCGTTTAAACTGACAATGACATCATAGACAGCAACAAAACGCGTCATGAATATTTTTTGTCATATCATCAGCTAGTTTTGTATCCTGAAATTAAAGTGGCAAGTGCTCAAACATCAGACGTGAGTACAATTGTGAGGCAAATCCTGGCAATTTGAGTATCTGAAAGGCTAGTGTGAAAAGCGAAAATGTTAAAATCATATGTCTCTGTGAGCAAGGAGGTTCCGCAAGGTTCCGTCCTTGGGGCCGGTTCTGTTTGCTCTGTATGTCAGACCTGTGTCAGACATTATCGATCAGCACTCATTGCTGCATAAGAGTTTTGCTGATGACACTCAGATGTACAAGTCAAGCACTGTATCTGAACTCAAGGATGTTGTCAGTTATGTTAAAAGCTGTCCACAAAATTTAAAGAATTGGATGACTTTGAATAAGTTGCAGCTGAATGACAACAAAACTGAAATTCTTCTCCTTGCTCCTCCCAAACTCCAAGGTCATCCCTCCCTTCCTCCTTCCATCAGTATCGGAAGTTCTGATATTCAACTCTCATCCCAGCTCGTAACCTCGGTGTGACTTTTGATTCCACCCTTTCTTTCAAGCACCACGTGTCTAATGTTTGTAAGGCAGCATTTCTGGAAAATACATAAATCAGTTCAATCAGACACTTCCTTTCCATTGAAGCCACAAAAACTCTGGTTTGTTCCCGAGTTCTCTCAAGGCTGGACTACTGCAACAGTCTCTTGGCTGGCTCACCAAAGTACCTACTCAGAATGCAGAAGGTTCAGAATAGTGCTGCCATGCTTGTTTGCAAAGCTCTAAACGTAAACATGTCACTCCTCTGTTGCAGTCCCTCCACTGGCTTCCAATTCAGAGGCGAATTGACTACAAGCTGGCTTCTTCTGTCTGCTCTCTCTCTGTTTCTGGCACTGGACCAAAATATCTTTCGACATCCTCCACATCTACACCCCATCCCGTCAACTTCGTTCCTCTGCCGACAGTCGCCTCTTGCGCATTCCTTCTGTCAGAACAAAGTCTTTTGGTCAACGTTCTCTTTCCTTCCAGGGACCAACTGTCTGGAATACACTTCCCCCATCAGTGTCAGACACCTACCTTCACCCTCTTCTTTCAAATCTGCCGTCAAAACTTACTTCTTTCATCAGTCGTAACCTCCTGGGGGAATGTGTGAGCAAACATATAAAATATCTCTGTCTATTCTACACAAGATTTCGTCAATCAAGCAGACAATTAGATTTGGGTTATTACTTCAATCAGTCTAACAAAGGGGATGAATTACTTTTTATTAGACAAAATTTTAATTACACCTCCAGATCGTCTCCCTTGTCTTGTAAACTTAACGACAGGCTTACAAAGTATCTTGTACCCAGTAAAACAAATTATTACGACATTCCTCTTTAAGTGTCTCAGTTACACAGATAAAATCAAACTGATAAAGAAAATAAAATCCGAATTAACAAATTTTGACATTAAACCACTCGTATTCCTTATTTTAAAAAAAAAAAAAAAAAAGCAAAAGGTTCATGTACAGTAGAAGAAATCGTGTTGCTCGAGTAATCACACGTGTAACCGTCGGCAGCTCTGCCAAAGAGGCTTGCCTAAACGAGCAGTGTTCATGTGTGACACTGCCACAAGTGACCGAGAGGTCTACCAGTGTTATGTCAGTGAGGTTGCCATTTTCTGTACTTTATTTTTTTTTATCACGTGGCCCGCCGACTCCCTATATTGATTCGTTCAAGCTGCTAGGTGTATCGACGAAGTACTTTTTGCCATCAATAATAGCTGGTCAAAAATCATAGTTGCTTTTTTTTTCCCGTCAGCACTTACATTTTTGAGGTAGGGAGAGAGGCCATGTCCGATTTCCCTGATTCGAAAAGTGAAATCCTCTCCAACAATGATGTTACTGCTGCCCTTCAATTCGCCTTGGCCTTGATCATTCTGAGCTTATCTTTGTACGATCAGCAACACTCTCTGACGGGAGAGTCATTTTTACATTTGGCCAGTGTACACGTTCAAATTTGATATCTTGTGCTATGCTCAATCTGTCAGAAATCATGTCGAGTAATTTCCCTTCACATTGTCCAATTGTCTCAGTTTGGTGCCTGGGAAAAACAATGAAAATAAGATTGTTGCGCTTTGATCGGCATGAAAAAATCGTCCGTTTTTTTTGTTTTGTTTTGTTTTTTTTTTGTTTTTTGTTTTGTTTTGTTTTTGTTTTTTGGTTTGTTTTGTTTTGTTTTTTTTTTTTTCCAGTTGATCTACTTCAGCTAAAATCTCAATTTTTTTTTCCTTTGGCAAGTCCAGGTTTTCTCTCCTCAAATTCCCCACCTCCTCCCGCACACAATCAAACCCACTATGCATGAGAGCAAACTGATAACGAAGGTCCTTTAAGATGTTTTCTATTTCAGTAAACTTACTGTGAGAGAGAGAGAGAGAAAGAGAGACGACAGGAGGAGTGGGGGTATTGAAATAACATTAGAAACGGATCAATCCACTAGAAAAGTTCAAAAGAGACACAGGAAAGAAAAGAGAGAGAGAGAGAGAGAGAGAGAGAGAGAGAGAGAGAGAGAGAGACAGACAGACAGACAGACAGACAGACAGACAGACAGAAACACTTTACTCAGAGTGACTGATTTAACAGAATGTTGACATTAGGTATCTCATTTATTTTCTCACATCCAGGAACACACACACACACACACACACACACACACACACACACACACACACACACGTGTACACATCGTGCACTCACTGAACTCACATTGTTCTTATTGGCTGTTTTAATATCCACCATTAATTGGAATCAACAGTGAGTGTTTTCCCCAGTGTTTCAGCTTTTAACACTTACTTTTAAATGAAAGGTATGCTAATGGCCATAGCTGGTTCTTGAGATACTGTCTCAGGACACTTATCAGCAGATATATGCCCTGTGACACTTTCGAAGGAGGACAAAGCTTCGTTGATAGTGTGACGCCAGGTATCAACGCAGCTGTCTCCTCTTTCGAAAATGCCTTTGTTTAAAAGGTATGTTACCGGCTACAGCTGTTTTTTGAGCTACTGTTTCAGGATGTGTATAGGCAGAAAACACATCTACAGACAACAGCAGCAACAACGACGACGGCGACAACAACAGAACAACCGTAACAACAACAGTAACAACAACAGCGACAGTACCAACAACAGCAACCATAACAGACTATAGAGACTGAAGAGAAATCCTCGCTTACCTGACTGACACAAAACGCAGGTGAGTAACTGTCATATAAATGAGTAAACCGGTGAACAGGTAAACTTGTGCCTGTCCAAAGTGTCCCCACAATTTGGGAACGGACAAAAATGGTCCGTCATAGTTATCCTGCGTAATTTCGAGCGTTCACTTTCCAGGGCTCCAGAAAATCCAAGTTCTACATTTCATTCAAATCTTCATTCATTATTCACCTAAATAATCTTTTTCCAGCTTTCATGACAGCAGACAGTGCGAGCGGGACTGAAAAAAAAAAAGATACTGTGTTAGTAATTAGTGCGGACGACGATGACGAACTGACATATTCATTCAATTAATCGGTTGATTATATGTTGATAAATATGCATAAGGGTCAATGGATTTCTGAGAGCTATCGTTATTGTCATTCGGTCTTCGTGATTAACTTACATCGCTATTTACAAGGATTAAATGTACTGAGCACTATGTCATGGGGCTCTACTAATACCTACTCTTGTCGAACTTTTCATATTGTTATTTGCAGATGATATTATATTAATATCTGAAACGCAAGTAGTGTTGTAAAATCAGCTAAATATTTGCATGAATCCTCAACTACATTGACATTAAAAGTTGATATGAGCAAAAATAACACAATTGTTTTTCGTAAAGGCGGTTTTATAACAACCAACAAACACCGGCATTTGGGCTGTTCTGAAATGAAAGTAGTCAACACCTACAAACATTTAGGATTATATTTTCTACAAAATTGAGTCTCTCATCCTCCTGTGGTGACCTAGCTGCACGGGATAAAAGGGCGGTTATTGGTATATTGACATTACTATATAATTATTATATCCAGTCTTTTTTTTTTAACTCTTTGGTGCTAGAGTGCAGCCAGTACTTCTATGTGGATCAGAAATTTGCGGTCTTGTCGAAAGCTTAAAATAAATAGAAAAAGTAAACTTGCTTGCATTTGAACGCTTTCTAGGTGTCACAGGAAGAACTGCTAATGCGGTGATTTATGGAAATACTGGTATATTCCCATTGTATGTGAATGCATGCGCTAGATCAATTCAATACTGGATCAAACTAACACGGAGGAATCAAAATTGCCTCCACTACAAAGCTTACCTGATGTTAATTAATTTGGATAAAAAGGTGGGGGGGGGGGGGGGGGGGGGGGGGGGGGGGGGGGGGGGGGGGGGGGGGGGGGGGGAGTAACCAACATTCGATTGGCTTTGTTTAAATTTGGATTTGGATATGTGTGGGAAAATCAAGGTGTTGAATCAGTTGGCAATTTCATAAACTGTTTTAGATTAAGACTGATAGATTATTACTAGCAGGATTGGGACAGTCGCATTTGGTCAAGTGAAAGATTTACAATGTACAGATCATTCAAAATGAATCACACCAAGAAACTGTATTTTGCAATGACACACAAACAGACTTTTAAAACAAGCGCTTGTTAGATTCAAGCTTGCAGTGAGTAATATTAAAACGCACTCATTTCGATACAAAAATTGTAGAGATGTAGAATTAATTTGTCCCATTTGTAATAATACCCAAGAATATTAAATCCATGGTAGTTTGTGTTGCCCGCTCCTCATCATCTTCGACGCAATCTCATAACGCTCAATATTACAGTGGTGCCTGTGCTGATCAAACATGACCATGCAAGACACTCCAACTGAGCCAATTTCCAATGAAAATGTTTGCTGAGTAATAGAGCCAGCAACAGAGTCGATTTCTCAAATCGAAAGTTCCTATGGACTGACTAAATCCAAGAATTTTGTCACGAGCTTTGCAAGGGTAGAGATGTGGAGAGGAAATCAAAACGGTAGTCGCATTTGGACTACAGAATTTCCAAAGCTGGTTTTTAAGGATTGCGGAAGGTGACGAAGCTGATGCTATAGCTTTTCTTTCATCATTGGCAAACACCAGAACATGTCTATGGTCTGTTTCCTTTTATTGTGTCCAAGCTTGAGCATGCTGTGTTGGTCAGGCAATTCAAGCAACAATCTCACTGAACCATTCAAGCCTTACAATTTAAGCTCATTGCAAAGATAAGCGCGGGTAGAAGCTGACCAGGCCATGGTTAAAATGAAACCTACAGAACACTCTCAAGAGACAGTGTCCGCTTTATGAAACGGATGGCTTCAAGAAAGCGTGTGTGAACATTAACATTGCTAATAACATACTTGCAGCCTGAGGTTGAAACAGGCGTTTGTGTGCAATTATTGAGATCACAGATATGTTTGCACTGGAGCATTGCTACCTTTTCGAACAGTTCTTTGGCAGATGTCGCGAGTTTCAGAATAGCATTCACATCTTTCTGCGCTGAGAACCGATTAAAATTTGTACGAGCCCTGAGTCATTTTTACTGCTAAATGTCAATACATGATAGCATCTGTCACCAGCATAAATTTTATCTTTCTGTAAGCACGCCGGTGATAAGCCATCTGGGCGGAAAGATCGAGTTTGTGAGCAATATGACAAGCAATCTGTATTCCTTGCACCCAGACAGACTGACATATACTGCACTGAACCGCTGTAACAGCCCATTCTTACCGCCACTCTGGAACTTACCCCGGGGTGAGTCTGGGCTAGCCTGCTTTCACCCCCGGGGTCATTCCAGGACTGGCTGGAACTGACCCCCCCCCCCCCCCCCCTTAGTTGGAACTGACCCCCCCCCCCCCCCCCCCCAGTCATCTACATTGTACAAGGCACATAGGCACTCAGGACACACTAATTAGCTGTAAAAAAATAGTTTAAATCTTTGATATACGTTAAAGTGACCATTGGTCAGTAACACTGACCACTGGTTGTCTGCATTGTACAAGGTATACAAACACTCATGAGACGCTGATTAACTGTAAAATAGTATAGTCGAAATATCTGGTTTACGTCATAGTGACCAGTGGTCAGTGGCACTGACCACCAGTTGTCTACATTGCACAAGGTACACAGGGTACTCGGGAGAATATAATTAGCTGTGAAAAATAGTTAAAATCTCCGATTTACGTCATAATAACCAGTAGTCAGTGGCACTGACCACAAGTAATCTACATTGTACAAGGTACAGAAGCATTCGGGAAGCACTAATTAGCAGTGAAATAGTTAAAATCTCCGATTTACGTCATAATGACCATGGTCAGTGGCACTGATCATTAGTCATCTGCATTGTACAAGCTAAGGTACACAGGTACTCAAGACTCTAAATAGCTGTAAATAGTTAAAAGAGGCAAACTGGGATGAAGCAACACCGATACTTGGTCACAACGACACATGGTCACAACGACATTTTGTCACAACTACGCTTGGTCACATTGGCACTTGGTCACATTGGCATGTAGCCGTCTTTCTTTTCCACGCATGCACGGGCTTACATGCGTGGGTCAATATTCGGGTGTGTGAGTACCACACACCCGAATATTGACCCACGCATGTAAGCTAGCGCGAGAAATGTTAATACGTATCTGTTGTGAACTATGGTGTGTGTGTGTGTGTGTGTGTGTGTGTGTGTGTGTGTGTGTGTGTGTGTGTGTGTGTGTGGGGGGGGGGGAGTAGGAGGTCCATCTATTGAGAAGAGTCTAGAACTACACTTTGTCTAAACCCAACTGACAGTATACACGAAATGGGGGGAGTGGGGGGGGGTGGGGGGGGGGGGGGTAAATATGCAGGCTGACACAATTTTTTTAAAGGCAGGGTGTGCGTGTTGGGAAAAGGCAGAGAGGAAAACCCTGAATAACCCTCTCTTGTTTGAGGGTGGGGTGAGGTGGAGGAAGATTCCAAATAGTCCTAGACTGACCCTTGGGGGTGGGGGGGTGGGTGTAAACTGACCCTTGGGGGGGGGGGGGGGGGTAAATCCAGGCTAGCCCAAACATACCCCCGCGGGGGAACTCAGTCCGAGCCCTGCGTCCTGGCACACTCAGCACTTCATCGGGCGAGTAAGTGAGTGGCTCAACTCTTTACCGTTCTAAACTTAATATTGTGCTCTGTTCCCCTGCAACGAGACACTTTTTGTGTGGTTGTCATTTATAAAGAATATGTTTTCCCCTCCATTCTTGTGTTTGTTTACTCGTTTTTTTTTTTTATCTGTGTGTGTGTGTGTGTGTGTGTGTGTGTGTGTGTGTGTGTGTGTGTGTGTGTGTGTGTGTGTGTGTTACAGAGTATGCCTTTTGTGCATGTGGTTTCTTCATGTATCGATCGCGGTGTGTTGCAAAGAATTGGTTCCTTTTTTTTATCCAGTCCACCTCAATTTCATTTACCTTTTATCAACAGCAGTGGATTTCTGTTGCTATAATTGTTGTGTTGTGTTGTTGTTGCTTCCAAGGTGAAATGGTTTCTCACAGACAAAAATTATGGACTAATGTATTACTTTTTATGGAAATACCATGTTATGTTTTTCAATTTGTATATGAAGTGATGTACAAGAACATAACTTATGCAAAATGCCTTAAAGACTTAACATGGCATCAATGGCGATATCGTCCTTGAATTGCCAGGGACTAGGAGACCTTCAGAGGAGAAGAGACGTATTTCATTTTCTTAGAAAAAAAGTCACACTGTATTTACTGCCTTCAGGATACTCACTTCAATGAAAAACTTGAAAGATAATGTAACGTCTGAGTAGGGATATAGATGTTTTTACACCTCCTTTATTGCCAACCAGGCCATTACAACAGTTATAGAAGAGCCAGTCAAGAGCCTTGGAAGATGGTATGATGATACGCTGAAAGACACACAAAGAGCAAACGAAACCAAACAGACGTCGGAAGAAGGCTTGGAGACCATTAACAGTGTGGGCTCCCTGGCAAATACAAGGTCTGGGGTCTGCAGTTCATGCTGATACCAAAGCTCCTATGGCTTCTGATGATATACGACATCGGCACCAGCATAGTGGAGGCAATGGAATCCAAAATCAACAAGTTCACAAGAAAATGGTTTGGTGTCCCACCCTGTCTGACTGACATAGCACTGTACTGTCGCCAAGCAAAGCTGAAACTACCACTGAAATCCATCCTGGAGGAATACAAAGCAGGAAGATCAGACTTCAAAGCTTGCTGGAGGACTCAGGAGACAAGGTGGTAGAAACAATCAAGCCCCAGCTGAAGACGGGAAGAAAATGGAAAGTTCAAGAAGCGATGGATTCTGCAAAAGAAAGTCTCAAGATCAGAGAAATAACAGGACACACACAGACCAACAGACAAGGACTGGGGGTGACCAAAACTGAATGGTGCTCAAAAGGCCAAAGGAAAAGCCAAAAAAGACATGATGATTCAGGAGATGAGAAAAGAAGAAGACCAAAAAAGACTCCAAAAAGCAGTCAGCAGCGAGCCAGCAAGGCCAATGGACAACGTGGGAGAATGCACTCCAAAGAAGTCTCACTTGGAAATGACATTTGGCACATGGCCCCTCTCAGGATCAGCTTCATTCTCAGATTTGCATATGACCTTTCTGCCCTCAAATGCAAACCTGGTGAAGTGTGGAAAAACACACGATCTTTCATGTCCCCTCTGCCATGAAAAACAAACAGTGGAGCATGTCGTAAGCTCATGTAAAGTAGCCCTGGCTCAACGAAGGTACACATGGAGGCACAACCAAGTGCTCAAAGAGATTGTACAAGTAGTCTGGGCTAGTACCAACACCACAAAAGGGAAAATTAGGACTCCAAAAGCACCCGCAACATGCTTCACGGCAGGAGGCAGCGAATCATGGCCAAGAACAACAGTGCAACTCGGAACACATGCAGGCAGAGTCTGCTGGACGGGGCAGATGACTGGGAGTGCACTGCAGATCTCCCAGAATGGAAGAGAGTCACCCAGAGATCATCAGCAAGAGTGGCATGAACCAGACATAGTAGTCCACTCTCAGTCAACCTAGCAGCTGATCATGATCGAGCTCACGGTGCCATATGAGAACAGAATGGAGGCAGCTCAAATCTACAAGACTAAAAAGTGTGCTGATCTGACAAACAGCCTGAGGAGAGAAGGCTATCAGGTCAAAGTCCTCACTGCAGAAATTGGAGCTAGAGGGTTTGTAGGAACGTCTGCATACAGCCTCATGAAACAGCTCTCAGTTGCAGGGAGGGAAAAAAAAACAGAGCCCTGAAAGCAATGGCAGAAGCGGCAGAGAGGTGTTCAAGCTGGATCTGGTCAAGGAGGAACAAAAGTGAACTTCGTAAGGCTTAACTTTCCTACAAATACCAGGTGTCCCAGTGGCTCAGTGGTTAGTGCGCGAGTCATTACGTGGAAAATGACCCATATCCAGAGGAGCATGGGTTCGAATCCCAGCCATGGCTTGTCCCAAGATGGGAAAAAAGGGACAGCAGAGGGACATCCGGAGTCATGAACCGGGTGGTGAGCCCCCCCCCCCCCCCCCCCCCCCCCCCCCCCAGAGTATCAGGAGATAAGGGCCGAAACACTTGCTTGAAGGGGCTTCTCTTCTGAGGACTATCTGCTGCCACGCTCTCCACGAGTTTCTTTCTACTGCAGTTGTCAACGGTTGTTTCGTTTTGTTTTGTCTTTTTGTTTGTTTGTTTGTTTGTTTGTTTGTTTTTGTGTGTGTTGTGTGTGTGTGTGTGTGTGTGTGTGTGTGTGTGTGTGTGTGTGTGTGTGTTTTCTGGATGCTTCTATTAGACAAGTTGCTGCAGTGCGTTTGTTGCTACTTTTTTTTTAATTGGCAATGGATAGAGAAATTTGTCTATTGTATCAGATAACTGTCAGGTCTCAATACTTCAAAAAGGGACGTGATGTCTTCCACTACTTGAGATCAAAAACATATTCAGTGTACGTACTTACTACAAGACACTCACTTTGAGGAAAAAAAAAGGAAACTATATTTTATCATAATTGGGATATCAGGGTTATTTTTTCAATTACTCTTCAAATGCTAGAGAAGTAGCTATTTTCTTTAAAACAACTTTGAATTCAAAGTTAAACGTGTTATGAAAGATAGCTTAGGAAATTTATCTTTAGAGTTCTTGTCAAAATACAGAACAAACGGTTTCCTTTTCGTTAATGTATATAAGCCGAACAGAGAGGACCCAGAATGTTATAATAGTTTGAAACAAAGAATCGATGGGCTTGGTATGGAGGATATTACAATAGGTGGTGATTTTAATTTTGACCACGCAAGAGACTATCATGATTATAAGCATGTGAATAACCCTCAAGCAAGACAGGCTGTTGAAGATATGATTGAAACATTAGCTTCGTGTGATATTTGGAGAGAGAGTTAAACACGGAATGTCTTCGCTTTACCTGGAGAAGAACTAACCCATTTCAACAGGCGAGGTTATATTTCTTTTTTTATCTCAGGTACACTTGTCTCCTTTGTAGAGGATGTAGATATCGGATGTGATTATAGAACTAGAACAGGCCATTCGGCCATTTTGTTGAACCCCACATTTTGTGACAATAACAAGCATAACACCTTTTGGAAATGACAAGAATAAGCATAACACCATTCAACGTTATCTTGTGCTGAAGTGGTTGAAGTTAAGTGATCGCTCGTTCATTTTGTTGTCCTGATTGTTTTGTATCTTGCCAGAAGAAGACCTAAAGGTCCAAACGCGTTGTGTTTTTGTCTTGTGATTCGTTTGTCCACTTTTTTTTCGGTTCGCTAACATTTATTTGAGGCCTTTTGGAAACTTAATTCATCGTTCCTAAGAGATAAAGCAGATTTGGACCAAATAAATGCCGAAATTAAAATGTTAAAGAAGAATACTCAAGAGATAATGGTGCTGAAATATCTGACGACGAGTTAAAGTTCGTCATTTCTGATGATCTTTTATCTTGACTTCTTGTTGATGAAAATAAGATCCAAAACCAAAACAGCAAAGAAAAGAAACAATATGGAAGAAGAAAAACAATTAGAACAAGACATTATCAGACTAAAAAAAATGAAAGGAAAAATTACACTGATATCAGGGTGACTGAAACAAAAAAAAAAAAACAAACAAAACAAAAAAAATGAAAAAAATATTAGAGATAAACGTATGGAATGGGTACCTTTAAGATCAAGAGCTCGGTGGATAGCTGAAGGAAAGAAAGTCAGCAGTTACTTTTGTGACCTAGAGAAACGACATTGTGTCAGTAAGAATATGGCTAGAATCATTGATCAACATGAAAATGTTGTAACAAATCAAAATGACATTCTTAAAGAAGTACAGAATTTTTATAAATCTCTGTATGCTGGTGCTGCTGTTGAGGATTGTGATATCAAAGATCTAGTTAAAGACATTCCATGCTTAAATGAAGCTGAAGCTGCCGAATTAGAAGGAGAAATCACTCGGAGGAAGTGATTGTCCTTAAGACGATGAAAAACCACAAAAGCCCTGGTTCTGATGATTTTAGTGCCGAATTCTTTAAGGGTTTTTTTTGTTTGTTTGTTTTTTTTGTTTCTTTGTTTTTGACTGGTGTATTCGTTGTAAGAGCGCTGAACACATGGTTTAAAAAAGAGGAACTTTCATGTGTTCAGAAAGAAGGAATCAAAACATGTATTCCGAAAGGGGATTAACCGCGGCGGTTTATAAAACAAAACTGAAGACCAATTTCACTTTTGAATGTAGTCTGTACGATAGGATCATCTTGTATCGCAAACAGAATAAAACGTGTATTGCCTAAGATTGTAAATACAGATCAAAGAGCATTTATGAAAAATAGATATATCAGCGATCGGCGATAATCTGAGATGGATATTTGACACTATATCCTATTTTGATAACTGTAATCTACCTGGCATGTTTTGTTAAATGCAGACTTTGAACAGACATTTGTTCGATTTACTGGAATTTTATGTCTAAAGTACTCAAAGCATTTGGTTTCCAGAAAGATATATGTACATGGATAAGCATGTTTAACAAAAAAAAATATCTGGCGTTGTTGTAAACGGTCAAGTTTCAAACTGGTTTGAAACCAACCATTATTCCTTTGTAATTTGTGCTGAGATATTAGCCATCATGGTGAGAGAAAACCAGAGCATTAAAGAAATATCGATAATTAAGATAAATGATACTGAATATAAGCTTTCACAGTATGGGGATGACACCGAATTTTCATTTGCGGGTGATAGAAAATCTTTTGAAACCTGTATTGGTGGTCTTTTTAAATTTCATGATGTGTCTTCATATGAGTTTTGGGTAAAACAAATGCAATTTGGCTAGGAATTATGAAAAACAGTAAAGTTCATTATATAGAAATTGAGTGGAATCCTTCAAAATTTCGAATTTTGAAGGATTCCACTCTGGTTCACCAACGATTTGAAAACAATGTATGGAAATGAATTATGAAGAAAAGATTGCTGACCTCAAATACTTGTTTAACGCCAGATAACCTCCCTTGGTAGAGTCGCTACGCTAGAATCTGTATGTAATCCTCTCATAACTAATCCATCTCTGGCTGCTTTTGCCAAATCCACCAGATGTTTCTTTTATGCCAACAGATCTGTTGTAAATTTGTGTGGAATAAAAAAAAAAAGCAGACAAAATCAGCCGAAAAACTGCGCATTAAAGCGTACACAAAAATAGAGGTGTCGGTCTTCCCGAGTTAAAAATTTTTGTCACATCCTTCAAAGTGTCTTGGATTCGTGGAAGTGAAAGATCAGAGCGCAACCATCTGCAAAGGACAATATTCCAACTACATCAAACAAACTTTAAATACCAAGGACACCACAGTTTAGCTCATACTACAAACGCAGTATAACTAAACTTCAAACGGCCTCAACGTTGCACGTATCACAGACCATTAGTGCCTAAAGCTCGATCCCATCAAAAACTATGAGCCATATCAAGACATACTTTCAAAATCAGTATATGTCAGTCGTGGACAGTGTTCTGCTCCAAGCTGAATTTAGAAATTCAGGGAAAATGTTTGGAAAAATTATGAGTAAAATCAAAGTGGAAAACACCAACCCTTCTATTCATCGCCTGAAACTTGCACATGGTCTGATTAAGCTGTTGCTAGTCTCTTAGCTTCTGCTATTGAACAAAACTCATCCAGCACAAAGACATACTCTTTTCGAAGACCGTACAACTGAAACAAAAATCAGTTTTCGTTTGAACATGTCGAAGTCTATAATATGCCATTTTACTTAATGAACTGAAATCAACTCTGCAAAGCTCTAGTGTCTGTACTCCCGGCCTTGATGACTTCCATTACCAACTTCTTAAAACATCTAGAAAATGGTCTCCAGAGCCTTCTGAAAGTCTCCGATCACATCTGGACCACTGGATAATTTCTGCCTTCTTGAAGAAAAGGCCTCATCATTCCTATTACCAAGCCCCGAAAAGATTTGACTAACCCTTCTAACAATCGCCTGACAGCTCGGACCAGCTGCCTCTTAGAGGTAATAAAAAAAAGGTAGTTTAACTCTCATCTGACGTCCAGAACTAGCATCACTGCTGTCCTATCAGGAGAAACGCGCAATTAATGACAGGTGGAGAGAACACTACAGTATCCTCCTCAACAGACAAGAGCAGACACCCTGCACCACGTTCCTGAGAGAACTGCGATAAGCAGCCATGATTCCCTTACACCTCTGCAAGAAGTCAAGAAACCAATCGACCCGGAAATATCCTTGATTTT
>JADBJO010007206.1:0-22500 GCA_016801955.1 Conus betulinus
TTTTCCATGTTAACATGTTGAAAAAGTACTTTCACAGATCTGATGTTATGATCAACAATGTTGCTGTTCCTGATGATAAGATTTCAGCGTTGGCGTGTGACATTTCAGGTGTGTTATCAACGGATTGTGTGACAGAACATTTACAACCTGTTGACAAGCCTTCTGTGTTTCACAAGGTGCCTGTAATTCATGAAACTGCTGTTGGTGTGGTTCAGGACACTGGTGGTGATGTTATTCAACTGCCTACATTATCCTTAAAAGGTGAAACTTACGAGGATGTCAAGATCAACGAGGACTTGAAACCATCTCAAGGTGACTCAACTAAAGTGTTTACTACAGGATTATACAGATATACTTACAGACAAGCCAGGATCTGCAGTTGGTGTTGAACCTCATAGGATACGGTTGACAACAGATGTTCCTGTACGAATGAAGTCGTATCCTTTACCTTTGCAAAAAAAGCAAGTTATTGAAAGAGAGGTACAGGTCATGCTGGATCTTGGGGTCATTGAAAAGTCAAATTCTCCATATGCGGCTCCTGTGGTGCTGGTTTCAAAACCAGATGGTTCAGTCAGATTTTGTATTGATTACAGGGCTTTAAACAAAGTGACTGTTTTTGATTTCTGACCAATACCTGATGTGGAGGATTTGTTTTGTCAACTGAGTCAAGCCAAGTATTTTGTGAAAATTGATCTGACCAAAGGTTATTGGCAGATACCGATGAGTGATGAAGATAAGAAAAGACAGCTTTTCAGACACCATTTGGGCTTTTTTCATTTTTTGCGAATGCCTTTTGGTTTGCAGAATGCACTGGCAACTTTTGCTAGAATGATGAGACAACTCAGGTTGCATGAACTGTCTGCTGTCAGTTTTTTTTATGATATTTTGCTGGCTTCACAAACATGGAGTGATCTACTGAGATGTTTGAAAAATGTTTTTGAAAGACTCCGTTCTTTTGGTTTGACAGCAAGGCCATCAAAAATCATGGCGGGTTTTCAAAAACTGGAGTTTTGGGGGCATACAATTGCTGTGGGTTCGATGCAGCCAGAAAAAAAGAAGAAAATGGAAAAGATTTTGGCAATCAAAACCCCATGTTCAAAGAAACAGGTTCGTTCGCTTCTTGGTTTGTTATCTTATTACAGGCGTTATGTCCCCAACTTTGCAACTCTCACAGCTCCATTAACTGAGTTGACAAAGGGTTCCAAGCATTCATCTATTGATTGGACTGTAGATTGTCAGAATGCTTTGGCAGCAGTTCAAAATGTTTTGAATTCTTTTCCTGTTTTGCTTTTGCCCAACTTAGCAAAAGATTTTGTCCTCAGGACTGATGCAAGTTCACAGGAATGGGTGCTGTTCTTTTGCAGGAACATCAAGATTTATTGCATCCTGTACAGTTTGCAAGTAAGAAGTTCACTGATGCACAGTCAAAGTATTCTACTATTGAACGGGAATGCTTAGCGATTGTGTGGGCACTTGCAAAATTTGAGCGTTTCTTGACAGGCAGGTTTTTGTGTCTTGCAGACGGATCACAGACCTCTGACGTTTTTGAAGACATCAAAAACAAAGAATATACCGTCTGTTGCGGTGGTCTTTGGCGATCCAGCAATTCAGTTTTAGGTTGATCCATTTCAGGGTCCAGCAACGTGATCGCTGATATTTTGTCTCGACAGCAATAAGCAGGGTGTGTGTTTTGAAGTTTTGCTGTTGAAAGTTGAGCTTATATATTTGTGTGTGAGTAATGGAATATTGTTGTGTGCAATATTGATTACTTGCGGGGATGACAGTTGATGCATTGATGCTGTTTTTGAATTTTTTTTTTTGCAAACAATGTTTTTTATGTATGTACATTTTTCTGTTCGCATGTACTCATGTTCTTTTGGGAAAGTCTTTTTGAGAATACTGTCAATGGTATATATATATTTTTTTTGAGAACTCCTATACTCTGCTTTGGAAAAAATTTGATGAATCAAATTTTTTTTTTATCGGAGGTTGGGGGATGTCATGTGAATGAGAAAAGTGTTATGTGAATGGAGAAGTTTCATATCAAAGACAAGAGTGGTAAGAGATTTTGTAATTTTTTGCGATTGTGGAATGGAACCTACGGTTTTGATGCTTTTTTGTATTCATGGAGTGCAACCACCAGTGATGTGGAAGAGTGGGACGCTGAGTGGATTGTGAAGTGTGGTTCACCCAATGTGAGGAGGGGTGAAGATTATTGTTACTTCAGAGGGAGCTCTGGACACGGACATAGGAGGATGTCCTATCGTAACCCTCGTGGGTTTTAATATAGTTAGGACTAGGATTGTCCTATGCAACCCTGGGTTGGGTGTACTACATGGTTGGACTGGTTTGTCCTATGCAACCCTGGTTTGGTGTGCTTAACCCTTGGTGGGTGTAAGATGCCTGGCGTGGCAAAGTTTCACTAAGTATAGAGTGTAGATGTAGACTGGAAGTCTACTAGGGTAGGCTTGTTGCTTATTCCCTAGAAGGTGAGTACCAGTTGGGGTTGTAAACTGGTTAAAGCAATTACATTAAAGGTGTAATTGTAATGATAACAGAAGTTTGATGATTATAAAGATTTGAGGATATTGCGCTATTTGGAAAAAGAGAAAGATGAACGTTGAACGCGAAAAGAAAAGAAAATTGAAAAATAAATAAATGAAATATTGTTGTATAAAGATTTCTTTCTGTACCCCAACTGTAGGTAGGAATAGGTTGGCGGAACAAGACTCATGTGAGTATTCTATTTTGATTTTGGAGTGAATGTAAAAGGAGTTAAAAAGGAGCTATGAATAATAAAAGAGAGAAAGAGAAAAAAATAAATAAAAATTCATTTTAGAGGTTAACCCTGGACCTAGGGTTTCGTTACAGAATCCCTCAGCGTCCAGTGGTGTTCCCGAGTAAGGTGTACCAGTCTAGTGAGGATCCCAGGCTGTGGTGGTCCAGAGTGGTACAGCCCTGTGCACGAAAGCTCCTCGACAAGTCAAGAAGATGACTTGTCTTTACTGCAATTATTAATATAATATAATGAACTGATAGTGTAATATGTATGTGTGTGTTTGATTCTTGATAAAACTTTGAATATTGTATTATTGTTTATATGTGTGAAATATCTTATGAAGAGAAGAAATAATTATTGGAAAACGTACTGAAGTGAAAAGAAGATTTAGGACCCTTTTCTTTATTATTGAGTAAAGGGAGCGTTTTATAGAAAACTTAATTTTGTGGTGATAGTGCTCCTTTGGGTGAATGGAGTGATTGTGCGTTGCATACGAAGTAAGCATACTGTGTTTTGTGAGTGCAAGTGTGGATGTTCACAAACATGGGTGTGTGACATCACAACACAATGCAACACGATATAGGGTAGTGTAAACGCGGGTTGACCGTTTTGTTTTCTAGAATTTTTTTTTTGACATGATAGTGTTGCGTAATGACTGAAGACGAGAAGAATTACTGGAAATTGGAAAATGCCTTACATTGGTGAGATATTCTCCCAGCAGGATGGGCCACCACGTCGTCTCATGCCATTCTTGTGCGCAATGTCCCTCGATGCAACGTGTCCAGAGAGGTGGACAGGGCGACGTGGCAGCCTTGATTGGCCTCTTCGTTCTCCAGACCTCATGCCTCGTGGATTTCTTCTTTTTTTTTTTTCTGGGGTGCTGTGAAAGAGGAAGTACTCCAAAAGAAAACCACGCACTCAGCCTCAGCTGCGTGGGTTCGTGACAGAGGCCTGCCAGGAAATCAATACCAAACTGGAACTGGGCATTGCTGTGTGTCGCAGCCAAGAATGTGTCAATGGTAAGGGCGGACACCTTGAACACGTATGAGACTGACAGTGTGTCTTTTGTGTTGGAACAGATGTTCTCCTTGCAGTCATAGATGGTAAATGGTAATGGCGACTGTCAGCAATACAACAGGTTACACTACAACACAACACAATACAGTATTGCACAGCATAACGTAGCGTAATACAATGCTGCAGCAGGACGAATGTCGTCAGTTACTTTCTGACGATGAGGTCACATATAAGACAGCACAATACAACATAACACAGTACAATAGGAAGAAAAATGCTGTTCTTGTTATGACAGCAGTGTTCATCAAGGAAAAACAAAGATAACGGCTGTTCTCGTTATAACAGCAATGTTCATCAAGGAAAACAGATAACGACTGTTCTTGTTATAATAGCAGTGCTCATCAAGGAAAGAAGAGATAACGGCTATTCTTGTTATGACAGCAGTGCTCACTAAGGAAAATGGGAATATTGACTGTTCTGTATAACAACAGTGTTCATGAGAAAGACAGAGATAAAAATTGTCATAATGAAAGCAATATTCATCAAAGAAAACACAGACAGTGACTGCTGTCATGACGAAAGCACTATTCATCATCGGTTTTAGTTTTGAGAGAAATTTCTGTCGAAGTAGCTTGACCAACAGATTTTGTCGTACACAGGTACGCTGCTTCAGATCAGCTGCATATGAGACCATGATGAAGTAAACAGAAATTAAGGGGAGGGGGGTATCAATGTTGGTGGGGGATAAGGGAGAGAGAGGAGTGGGGAAGAATAAACCTGGACTGGGGGTTATCAAATTGCAAGTGTAATTCAAAGTGTAGATGAGAAGCAAAATGATCACTTCAGCTGTTTTTTGCCCTTGAAAATTTGTTTTCCTTCTGTGAATCAATGTCAAATTAATTGTACCACTTTCGAGACTTCTTCGCAAACCACAAACTAATCATCTTTGTCTTTTTAAGATCTTGACCAAAACAACTTATAACATATCGATGTTTATTTAGCCAAGTCAAACCTGACTGCATTCAGTTGTCCGAAGAAAGTGATCTGAAACAATAGACAGAGAAAAAGAAGGAATGAGCGAGAAAATTCAAATTGGTGTGTGTGTGTGTGTGTGTGTGTGTGTGTGTGTGTGTGTGTGTGTGTGTGTGTGTGTGCTTGCGTGCGTGCGTGCGTGCGTGTTTGTGTGTGTGTGTGTGTGTGTGTGTGTGTGTGTGTGTGTGCGTGCGTGCGTGCGTGCGTGCGTGTGTGTGTGTGTGTTCCCTAACCTTTGTTTGGTTGGTCGATCGGTGGGCAGTGTTTTTTCTTTTTTTTTTTTTTTAAGTAAGGCAAGCAACCATTGCGCGCTGCTGTCAATGTAACATTCTTTCACTACAATTGATCTTTGCCAGGATTCTGTCATAGCAAAAGCAGATTCAACTCGTTGTCTATGGGAAAGTAAAACCGTCTGTGTGTGTGTGTGTGTGTGCGCGTGCGCGCGCGCGCGCGCGCGCGCGCGTGTGTGTGTGTGTGATTGCTTTAGTAACTCATTAAGTGCTGATAAGATGATCGCTTTACGTTTCGCTTATCAATTCATTTTCCCCCTTGAATTGATTTCTTTGTTTTGAATTCATCTTTGCGTAATGAGAACTGCAATACAGCTATAACTACTGAGTAGACTTCTGAACTATATGTGTGTGTGTCAAAAGATTTTTTTGACTTTTTTTTTTAAAATGCTAGTCACACGTATTCATCTCCAGGGAAAGGACCGTATAAAAAGAAGCAAGTTCTCGCTTATCAATGTGGTGTGGGATAATGTTGACAAGAATTTCATCTGCCTGTCCCTAAATTAAAATGTGATTTCTGAAAGTATGGCACACTCAAATGAACAACATTTCAAATGTCAGTTAACTTTTCTTTCCATTTTCGGATCATTCAGATTGGAAAGAATGAGATGGACCTCTCGATAAAATTCACTGTGAATGATTGAAATCAAAATGTAATTCTGCTAGAGGAAGGCGACTGTATTTAAAGCGGGTTGGAAAGACGTTCCCCCAATGGTTGAAATCTTTCCGATCAATTCCAATTCGCCTTGTGCGTGTGCGCACACGTATTTGTGTTTTACATAAATGTGGGCATGGGTGAAGGTGCTGGGGACGAAGAGGGGTGGAGGGGGGAGATATAATCTCACTTTCCAATAACAGTGCTCGTTTTTAGTCAAAGATTGGTGAAAACATTTCCAGGTGTTGAACATGCTTACAAATGCCAAACTGTGTTGCTATTTCACTAAATAGGTCTTACAACTAAACCCACAAAAACTATCCATTGTTCGTTGAGAGCCATTCTTAGCTCACCTCAAGTCAAACAATGGCATAGTTGTGAACAAAGTCACGGCCGACACCGCGTCATCATCCACTTGTCACAGTAACACAGTCACTGAAAACGTACTCACTTCACGAAACTGATGTAGAATGTGTCTGAAATCTTTGAGAGAGAGAGAGAGAGAGAGAGAGAGAGAGAGAGAGAGAGAGAGAGAGACAGAGAGAGAGAGACAGAGAGACAGAGACAGAGAGACAGACAGACAGACAGACAGACAGAGAGAAAATTCTTAGGTGCTGCGATGAGAGAAATACCGTAGATATCAATACAACACACACACACACACACACACACACACACACACACACACACACCACACACACACACTCGCACACAATCTCTCTCTCTCTCTCTCTCTCTCTCTCTCTCTCCTCTCTCTCTCTCTCTGCTGTCTCTCTCTCTCGCTGTCTCTCTCTCGCTGGTCTCGCTCTCTCTCTCTCTCTCTCTCTCTCTCTCTCTCTCTCTCTCTCTTACACACACACACACACACACACACACACACACACACACACACACACACACACACCTCTGGTATATGGGTCCCCTGGAAAAGCTTTTGAAAACAAATTGCATTCTTAATGAACAGGCAAACGTTTTTGCCCATTCAAACAAAAGCATCCAAAGTGAAACAATAAATCAGGCCATTGGAGATTCGCAGTAAAAGCTCAGATTTAATCGAGTTGGAGTCATGAGCATGTCGTCTTGGCTGCTTTCAATTGTAATGGATTCTGTACGTTTCCAGCAAACGTAAACAACTTTGTTGCAATTCGAGCTTGACTCTTAAGAGGTCAACGGCGTCAGCTACAACGGCGACTTCTCTGAAAACTGCAAACCCTCTAACTATAAGACTATGGGCCCCTCATTAAGCAGGTCTGTGTTACATCTCGTTACCTTAGAAACAAAATTTTAAACCCCATTGTGACCTCCAAAGAAAACTTGTTTTTGTATTAAGTGGACTATGAACAAGAATATTATGAACTAGTGACTAGACTGTTTTCTCTCTCTCTCTCTCTCCTCTCTCTCTCTCTCTCTCTCTCTCTCTCTCTCTCTCTCTCTCTCTCTCTCTTGCTATTGTTTCCCATGCCGTTCCCTCCGGCTTTTCCGAAGAAAGCCACAGTCATACAGGTTTGTTCCACCACAGACCCAGTGCTGGCAGTCCACAGATTGCTGCAGAAGCAGTCCCTACCAGGCTGTCATGAGGTTGCCCTGCTCTTGTGGGAACCTCAAGTTTCCGTTTTGTTTTACACTGTCTTCCCGTGACGAGTTCATGTGGCGCTCCCTATAGGGAAGGACGTTCACTCATGCTGGCTAAGAAGTTATTGTCGTCGATGGGGAGCTTACGAGGTGGTGCCCTGCGTATGTTGGATCAGAGCAGGTATCACTGACTAGAAGTGCAGTGTCTCTGGTAGGGTTGCCTCGTGTCGACCTGATCGTGACAGCTCTCAGTACATGGGGTGAATTTCCTAAATCTACACAGTATGGGTATGAAATAATCATTAGTATTGTTAAATCCCAGCTAACAAAAATGCATTTAAGACGCAACAACAACAGCAACAAAGTATTTCATTTTGGAGTTGAGCAGGGGATGAGAAAGATGTGGAGTGTTAGTGAGGTTTTTAGAAAGATGTTTACCCTCTCTCACACACGCGTGGATACATGTGCATTATTGTGTGTTCTCTTGTTGAAGGAAGGAAAGTGCTCAGCGATGACGATTTTTGACACGTGCTTCAAGCGAGTGAAGGGGGCAGTGGGGGGAAGTGTGTTCAACAGCTATGGAGAACTGGTGGGCAGACACCCTCTTCCCTTCATCGTCCTCCCATCCTCATCTTCGGTGGTCTGGGGGCAGGTCTGGTTGCCATGGAGCAGGAGACAGACATGGAGACCATCTACTTCCCCAAGGACAGCCGGGCCATCAAGAACCGCCAGTTTGTACGGGACACCTTCCCAGATGTCAACGGCGTCAGCTACAACGACTTCTCTCAAAGCGACAATGACAAAGCCACCAGTTTCATCTTCAAGACTAAATCAGGACAGAGTGTTTTTGATTCGGCCGTGACCGCTGAAATATCTGCCATTGTGACGGCTGTGGAGAGTCTCAGCAGCTCCGGGGAAACCTACAGTGACTTCTGCGCCAAGTCCTCAGGCACGTGTTTCGTGGGCCGAAAAATTAGCTCTGGATTCTACTTTCCAGACAGCAGTAGCTGCCAACATGGTCACCTACCCTACCTGGAATGACAATCTCCTCGATCTCTTCCTGTCTGGCGAGACCCTCAATGCAGGGAAACTGGTCTCAGCCACAGTTCTCAAGATCTCCTTCAAGCTGGCAGAAGATGCAGACGACTGGGTGGAGAAGTTCCTGGAATATGCAGAAAGTCTAGACCCGACCACTGTTGAAGTGGCTTATGAGACTCCGGACTCTTTGAGTGAGGAACTGGACAAGAGCACCAAAGGGGACATCATCTTCTTCTCCCTGACCATCTCCGTTATCTGTATCTACGCCTCTATTGTCACTGCGGGAGGTAATCCAGTGTCCACGCGTGGCATGCTGGCTTTTGGCGGCAACCTGGCGGCAGGTCTGGGTATCCTGGGCTCCATGGGACTTCTCAGCGCGTGTGGGGTCAAGTTCGTCAACATCGTCGGCGTCATCCCTTTTCTCATCATTGGTAAATCTCTCTCACTGTCTCTCTCTCCTCTCTCTCTCTCTCTCTCTCTTCTCTCTCTCTCTCTCTCTCTCTCTCTCTCTCTCATCTCCTCCTCTCTCTCTCCCTCTCTCTCTCTCTCTCTCTCTCTCTCTCTCTCTCTCTCTCTCAGATGAAAAAGAAGAAGAATGAAATTATTTACTCACATCCAACTGCCATTGTACAACGGTTCTTCTCTCGCAGAAATGAATGGGATTGTTAGTTTGGATCCAGTCCGTAAGCCACATTTTGTTATGATCTTTGGCGTACCGTGGTTTGGCAGGACAGATAACTCAGCAGAATTTCACCCCCTTGTAATGTGTGGCGGTGACAATGTTCCTCAAATGTCCTGTTGTGAAATGCATGTTACGTGCCAGTCCGTGTGCCAGACTGGGTTCATGCTGTAATAGAAAAGGGAATGTGGAGCACATCCCTGTCTTTATGTCATACACTAAAAACAGACTATAGCCCTTGTCAATTATCAGCATGTATACTATTGGAAATGCTCTGCTTTGACAACTCTATCAATTACTTTACAATAAATTGGAAGTACAGTGTCTGTTTTTCAATGTTCAGTAAACTTGTTAAATTTTACCTCTTTGGTATTCAAAGACTGTAACGACTAAGAAGAGCCAAACCCCTGTTCTGTGTCACGTCAGTGAGCTGGATGCTGAACTGGTCCTCATCTTTCATTGAATTGCTCCAGACTGAGGGGAGGGTCTACTCCGGCAACGAGTTCAAAGCCTCTAAAGAGATTCACAGATCAGTACTCAATGGCCATCGCAACCGTCGAAAAAAAAACAAACAAGCAAACAAACGCAGGTCAAACATTTTCAGTTTCACTTCTCTTTCTGTACGCTTTCTTTTTTTTCAATATTTATAGATTATCACACGGCGCCCGACAGCCAATAACTTATCATGAAGTATCATAGAGTGATCGAGAATTCTGACGTATTCCAGCCAGTCAAAATGCATGGAACTTCTCAATAAAAAGATCGAGAACCATCACGTGTTATAGCCAGTGAAAATGCTCATAACGTCCAAGAAATAATTTCTGGAAGATTTTGACACTTTCTGCCCAAGTACGGTACTTTAAAGAGACCCTCTGGATTATTACGTAATTTGTGCGTACGTCCTTTGGTAAACAAACATCACATCAAACTTAGCTCGTACTGATTTGAATCGACCGATGATAATCATATGTGAAGTTGAACTGTTTGTAATACTGGCGCACCAGAATATTGACTGTATTTACTTGTTAAAGGAACGTTAGAAATGCCGAATGACTTCAGTCTTCTCGTCTCTTTCCAGGCATCGGTGTAGACGACATGTTCCTGCTGATGTCCTCCTGGAGTGAGAGCCTTCCCAGCGAGGCCTCAGAGCAGACCGTTCAGAAGGTGCCCCAGATTTTGGGCAAAACCGTAGCCAGTGCTGGCATCGGCATCACCATCACCTCGGTCACCGATTTCCTGGCCTTCGTCATCGGCACAACGTCTGTCTTCAGGAGCGTCACCAACTTCTCTCTCTCTATGCCGGTCAGTGGATTTAGGTCATCCCAATTGTAATCAGCGTATCATCGGCATCCCACGTTATTGTGGTCTTTACTGCTAAGGTTTTTTGTTCACTCTTTTCCCTTTCGTTTCATCAAATAATAAATCGGAATATTTTCTGATGCCACGATATGCAGCTGAAAGCCTACAGTTACCTTGTATCTGGTTGCTGCTCCCAGCTTCCTCTCTGCCTCCCTCCGTTCCTCTTCCTCTCTCTTGTCTCCTACTTTCCCGTTCTTTTGTGAACACTTTTCAATACACACAGGAAAAGACCACCCATAAAATGTACCAACAAATTAATGTCTTAAGTATACACTCAAAGAAAAAAGACGAGATGCCTTAATTGATGCTTAGAATTATACATAAATCTCCATGTTTCTGGATTATCGTATCTTTTTCATGCAGCAGCCCACGGGACTGTCTGGTGTTGTCTGTAAGATGTGATTCACAGCTTGTTAGAATTAGTGCATCAGACTGTGATGGGATTTTATTTTTCAATATTAGTTTGGTTGATGCTTTCTTCTTTTGAACATGCGAGATAGATAACAGAAGACTTTCTTTGTTTTTCTTTTGGTTTTTGTCCCTGACAGAAGAAGCAGGCAATGAAAATTAGCATTACTGTGGAGACAGTCAGTATCATGATTACTGTTTTTCTCTTAATTGCTGAAGTTGCAGATAATTAAAAGTATTACTCTCCTTTCTCCTTTCTTTCTTTAAGCAGGAAATGACCACATATTTTTATCTTCACGGTAATGTCCGGTAATGTAATATATTTTCCTTTCTTCACAGTAGAGATACAATGAAAAATGTGTGATTTTCCTTTCTCTGTAGTAATGACAAGCGATGAACGATGTTACTTTCCTTTCTTTGTGGTAGTAGCAGGCAATGAATATATAGATTATTGTCCATCTTTACAAGAGAGGCAGTTAATGAAAGAGATCGTTTTCCTTTCTTTGGAGTGTAGGCATATGAAACACTTCTATCTTTTTTTCACAGGAGAGGCTGATGATGAAATATATTATTGATTTTTTTTTTTTTAGTAAAGGCAGATCATATAAAACATTACATTCATCTGCACAGGAGAGGCAAATTATGGAAAGCATTATTTTCCTTTCCAGACAGGTAAAGAAGGATGCGATGAATGTAGAGGCAGATGATAGAAAACCTTTTTGTAATTTGCGAATAGTTTGCGAATAGAAGAGGCAAATAGTGGCAGATACTCTTTCTTTTCTTTGTGCAAGAAACATAGAATGAACGATATTATTTCACTTTCTTTACACTGGAATCAGAACATAAATGCCATTCATTTCCTTTCTTTACATGAGAGACAAAGAATGTAAAATCTTAATATCTTTTCTTTTATGGAAAAGCAGATGAAAGTATTATTATTCTTTCTTTACGCTAGAAACAAATAATAGAATACATTTCTCTTTTTTCAACAGGTAAAATGAAGGATGGAAACCATTATTTTCTTTTCTTCTCAAGAGAGACTGCTACTGAAAGAAAATCATTTTTGTTTCCTTCCCAGGAGAAGCAAATAATGTAAGTTCCTGTTTTTCTGTTCCTTACACGACAGGCAGAAAAGGGAAGGTTTTATTTTTCCTTTCTCTACAAGGGACGCAAAGGATTGTACATCTTACTTTGTTTTCCTATGCAGAGAGGCAGATGACGAAAGACATTGATGGCTGATCTTTCCTTTTTCTTCAGGAGTGGCCGTGCTGTTCTGCTACCTGGCCAGTGTCACCCTGTTCAGCGGCTGTCTGCCCTTCCACGGGCGACGGGTGTACTCAAGGCGCCATTCCTTCACCTGCATGGTCACCAAGACGCGCGCCGACCTGAAGCAAGAAGGACGATCCACGTGCTTCGCTGTCACATGCGGCGGCAACCCACCTAGGAAAGAAAGAGACGATGAAAGTCTCTGTGAAAAATTCCCCTCCAAATTCTTACCTTTCCTGATCAAGAACAGTATCGTTAGCATTGTGATAATTCTGCTGTTTGTAGGGTACCTGGCAGTTTCCATTTATGGCGCCATTAATCTTAAACAGGACCTGGTTCTGCAGAATCTGGTCTTGGACTCTTCTTACTATCACGAGTTTCTGACCCTCTCTGACGAGTACTTCCCTACCAGAATCCCTGTCGGCTTTATCGTCAAAGAAACTGTGGACTATTCTGGAAACGATGGTCCCTTGTCCAGGACATTATACAGGAAGCTCAAAACGATGCTAGCGTAGACTCCAGCTTTGAAAGATACTGGCTGACGTCCTACAAAGCCTCGCCACAGTACAATGCTGGAGCGCCACAGAACTTTATCAGTAATCTGCAGACTTTCCTGGCCAGCAATCCGGACTTTGAGGCGGACATTGTGTTTGACAATACCAACACCAACATTCTGGCTTCCAGGTGTTTCGTGATGTCCACTGCCAACAGTGATCAGCACGACGACGCCGAGCTGATGGAGAGGATGCGAGAGGTGGCGGACGACTCCTCCTTGCCAGTCTTTGCTTACCACTCGTCCTTTGTGGCCTATGAATAGTTCCTGGCCGTGCTGCCTGCCACACTCCTCATGGTGGGCTGTGCTGTGGCGGTGATGACTGTGGTCACCTTCCTCTTCCTGCCTCACGTCCTCATGGTCCTGCTGGTGGTCCTCACCATCGTCATGATTTTGGTGGGCATCTTTGGCTTCCTGTACTTCTGGGACCTGACCTTGTCCTCCATCACCATGATCCACCTGGTGATGAGTGTCGGCTTCTCTGTGGACTTTTCGGCCCATGTGTGTGCCGCTTACCTCTTGTCCCACGCTGGCAGTCGCCAGGAGCGAGCCCGTGACGCCATCCGCCATGCTGCCGGCCCCATCCTGAACGGGGCCACCTCCACCATGATGGGCGTGCTGTGCTCCTCCTCCTGGCTTCCTCCTCCTACATCTTCCAGTCCTTCTTCAGAGTCATGTTTTCTTGTCATCCTCTTTGGGCTGCTGCATGCCGTCTTCTCTTTCTGCCTGCTGTTCTCTCTCTCCTGGGACCTGAAAACAAATCGCCGAGAAACAGCGTGGAAGAGCTAACCGTCGCCAGTCCTATATAGAAGCAGCTCCCAATGGCTCTGTGAATACTAATGGGAGCTGTCATGGCGTATAAGTGCTATTCCATGCACATTGTATCGCAGACGTTTCTCAGACGACGCAAGATCCAAAACCATGACTGTGTAGTCATTTAGAACCATAATGACTCGGTTGCCATGTATTAATCCGGTGACTGTTTTATTTTTCGTATCAGGGCTTTTTCCTCCAAAGTTTTCTGGACACGCTAACGATTTAGATCAGCAACAAGATTGTCAAAAATGCTTCGTTTGCTGTTTGAGTGTTTCTTGCTATTGTTTCGCTGTGATGCTGTTATTGTTGATTTTTCAGATCTCGCCCAATGGAGATGCAAACGTTTTTTCTGTTGGTGTGCCATATTTTTGTCAGCATTTTTCATGCCATTTAAACTGTGATACTGTTGATGTGTGTGTGTGTGTGTGTGTGTGTGTGTGTGTGTGTGTGTGTGCGTGCGTGCGTGCGTGCGTGCGTGCGTGCGTGTGTGTGTGTGGTGTGTGTGTGTGTGTGTGTGTGTGTGTGTGTTGCCATTAGCATTACTATGACTTTAAATCTTAAGCATAATGGTATTTGGGATTAATTTTGACAAAAACTGTTAATACTCTGGCCTGCGTATACAATCTCTTTTGGGGGATTTTTTTTTTGTTTTTTGCATTTTTGTTTATTAAAAAAATGTATGCTCACTCTCTTTTTTCACGCTTGTATATTCAGGATTAATCAATGAATCGATGTATCAATGAAACTCTCTCTTTCTCTCTCAATGTGTAGTTTTTAAATTTTCTTTAAATTCTCCTTGGAAATAGGGGCCTTTGGGTAGATGTATTACTGCATGATCAAATAGAGAGATACGAAGTGTACTGTAAACGTATCACATCTCATTCAGCCATTGCTTTTATCGGTGCTTATTCCAAACTTGTAATAGTTACCGAGGAGTACCGCAAGGTAAAAAGTTATCCCCATTATTCTTTTCGTCGTTTTTTACATTAATGATCTGTAATATTGGGGGAAAGGGTTGTTGTTGTTGTTATTGTTGTTGTATATTACTGATTTTTATGCTTTTTTGTTTATTTATTGGTTTGTTTTTGCTTTAATTTGACTTGTACAGCGATCAATCCTTACCTTTGATTCAGAAGACTCGATATGGGGTGCTCCGGTGCATTATTACAGAGTACTCCATGGCGTGAGCAGTCTGAATCAAGATTTTTTTAAAGTTTAATTTCTCTCTTAGAGCTGACAATAAACTTCAATCTTCTATTTTATTATTGTAAAGAAAAAACAAAACAAAAAAAAAAAAAAAAGAAAAGAGAAAAAACGAGTAATCTTAACTCACATAGTTCATGCCACATTTTTAGGAAATCTGTCTGTCTGTCAGTCTGTCAGTCTGTCTGTCTGTCTGTCTCTCTCTCTCTCTCTCTCTCACTCTCTTCTCTCTCTCTCTCTCTCTCTCTCTCTCTCTCTCACACACACACACACACACACACACACACACACACACACACACACACGCGCGCGTGCGCGCACGATCTATCCTTACCTTGATCGTTCGATCCTTCGCGCGCAATCAATCATTACCTTGCGCACGCGCGCGCGCGCGCGCACACACACACAGACACACACACACACACACACACACACACACACACACACACACACCACGCACACACACACACACACACACACACACACACACACACACACATACACACATGTCACGCACGCACGCACACGCACACTCACACATATGCGCGCGCGCGCACATATACACACACATACTCACACGCGCGCGCGTACACTCATTTTAAAGTAATAAGTCCACATATACATGTAGTACTATGGTCCCAAAAATGCAATAGTATAGGTTATATCTTCGCAAAACACCATGATAAGTACCGCTTTAGGCCTACATCACTTTTTGTCAAAATGTGCCAGCTACTTCATGTTTGTACCCAATGTCAGTATTTCTAAGCGTCATATGATGATTTTGGACTTGCCTAATTACACAGAGGGGTAAAGGTAATTTTGTTTATAGCCCCGCCGACCACAAAGGGCCATATTAGGGCTGTCACAGAAAAAAAAACTTGCAAAGTATAGTCAGCATGTTCTTTGTATGCCATGTCCAATATGGAACGGTATTCAATACATACTCATTGAGAGACGGAGTATGATTGTGTTTGGGAGAGGTTGTCATTTTGAATCAAAGACGTTTAGTATAGAAATATCTCTGACAGTCTCAAACAGGCTATTTTCAGTATTGGATGGATTCTTTAGAAGAATGCAGAAAGTGTTCGTTTTAAAACAAAATTTCAAATGTGTTTTTGTTCGAGAAAAGAACACAAATATCTTGCCAAATATTGACGCACCTTCTCTCACTAAACTTCGAGGACGATATCAGTTTTATATATATATTTTTTTTTTTGTGAAATCTTCCCCACATACAGGATAAAATTCTGCTCTAGTTAGCAGTTTATCGAGCTAGGAAAGTGTGTCTGGGTCATTAAGTCTTTTGTTTTTAATTTGTAAGTTTTTTCATAAGTTTAGCCCCTGCGTTTTAGTTTGCCGAAATACAATCATTGCATTGTATCCGTCATGCCCTCCTTAAGTGGCTAGAAGCTTAAAATAGTGAGTCGTTTTGCTATGCGATCCGTCCGTAAAAAATTTTGCCATAATGGAATTGTATTCATGAAAATTGTGCATTTGTGCAGCCTGTGATGTACCATTTTTTTGTGTCGAATTATAACCGTTGAAACAAAGTTTGCATTGAATTTGTTTTGCCTGCTTTATGTAGAAGAGTTTTTGATGGTAACCGGAAAAAAATAAAGTTATAAACAAACGAAAATAGTTTTTTTCTGCTTTCAAACGTACTATGATCTCCCTCTTGGCCTGCCTCCTCTCTCTCTCTCTCTCTCTCTCTCTCTCTCCTCTCTCTCTCTCTCTCTCTCTTGCACAAAAATTTGAGAACTTTGTGAAAACAATTAAATGGATTTTTGCAGTGAAGGGATTCCCCATGCACCCCTACACACTTCAAATCAAATGCGCTATGGAGAATCAGGCGGATATCCTTTAAAGTTAAATCGACCAGCTGCAACACGCTCATGCACCTCAAACAAGCTGAAACGAAACATTAACTCAAAATCTTTTATACACAAAATTTGAACAGAAATTGGTGGAAACACATAAAAAGATGCATTCCTGGTAAGCCTACTTGTGCTGTTCTTTAAAGACAAATTTGAAAACAAGAAAAACTCAAGTAGCATTTAAACGCTCTCTGGGCAGTCTGGAAGGGTCAGAACAAGAACCCTAAATTTGGAGTTTGATTTCATTGGTAAATGGAGACACAACTAAATCAATACAAAATTAAATGCTTGTGACGAGTAGGGGTGTGGCTCTGTTGGGGTAGGACTCAGATTATATTCTCTATTAGAGTTACGGGGTAGTTTGCATACAAGAATTCCACCTCCGCCCTGTCTCTTATATCGCACGAACGGATATGTGCGTGTGGGGTCGAAGAACTATCACTCTGTGATACTTACAAGAGATGGAGAGGGAGCACCTTTCCGGCAGTCTAGTCATCGAAAGAAGTTTATGTTTTTCTCGGCACTGTTAAAAACACTCAAGAGTGGCTCAGAACAATTCTCCTTAGGCTTGTGCACTTAAAAGTGCTTGCAGCTCTGAGTGACAGAATTAGAGATGAGTACAACATGAATAATAAATGAACAAACAAATAACTGACACAACTTAAGTGTACTTTCACACGCCAGTTTTACTTGTGTATACAAGAGTAAAATTAAAAATTAAGAGTCAAATATACAAATCAGTAGAATTTCAGTCAAATCAGTCTCTGTTTGGGCTGCCTTTTCCCCACGGTATCTCACCATAAAAAGAGGGAATATTTGGTTAATTAGCTTGTTAGTTGGATCTCTCTCTACATATATTGTTGCTGGTGACTGGTCCACCTTCTCTGTAGGTAGACCGATCTGTTTTGGGTCTGCTTGACCACGTGGTGGCATGGATTCTTGATAGTGCGCTGGGCCAGTTGCAGGAAACCTAGGGGCCTCGGAAGAACAGGACCCCGGATCTGTTCACGTTACAGAACCTGGTTTGCAATGGAATAGCTAAGAGTCCAGCTTGGCGAGGGTCCTCACACTAGCCCTCTGGCTTTCATGTGTGAGATCTTAGCCGGCAAAAGATTACACTAGCATAAATATATCTGCCATTATTTTCAGTATCCACTGTAGTTCTTCACTAGATTTTGAGTGGATTTTAATAGGTGGTAAGAGACACTATGAAACTGCCAACGATTGAAGGCAAACAAACTCTTCAAGTTTCGTTATAAACCAGCTGCACTTAGCCCAAGTACACAGTTTGGTAGAGTCACCTACTGCAAAGCATTAAGACAATCACAGTATTCAGGATTCAGCCAGTACAGGCATACTGTTATCCTGTCAGAAGATAGCATTCAGTGATCATCTTAACAGATAATATTGAATTCTGGTCATATTGTTTTAAAAAAAAATAGAATAGAATGTGTAATCAAGCATCTTCATAGTTTTTACAGGTTGTGGCAAAAAGTTACACTATGACAGTAGAATACACATTTATCAGTTAGATAGAGATGTCACCAGTACTGGCATAAACTGATACTGTTAAAACGTATGGCATAAATACAAGCAATGCATAGTCTCAGACTTAAAAACTTAATTTCAACATCCAGTTCTTTTGATCAGTGATTAGTGAAACCTGACACAGTATCTCATAGTAGAAGAGATGAGTGTTCCCCTGTCTGTTAGACACCAGTGGGGATTTTTGTTTTGTTTGCTTGTTTGGTTTCATTTGATTTGTGTGTGGGTTTTTTGTTTGTTTGTTTGTTTGTTTTGTTTTGTTTTTGTTAGAATCAGAATACCAAGAGGCATTGCAAAAAAGTGGTTACAGCTACAAAATAACAATACAACCCAGGTAACAACATGAACAAAAACAAAACAAAAAAAAATAGGAAAAGAAAATCACATGGTACAACCCTCCATATGATGGACGAGTAAAAACACAAACGTAGGGAAAGAATTCTTCAAAATTTTGACAGCATCCTTTCCAAAAGAACACAATTTGTCCAAAATATCAACAAGAACACCATCAAACTATCATATTCATGCATGCCTAACCTTAAAAATATAATTGATTCATAATCCAACAAAATGAAAAGCAACACAGCAAAGAAGGGTGAGAAAGGAAATCCTGCAATTGTACTAAAAAAGAACAGTGTCCCCTTAAGCAACAAATGCCTCTATAACAACATTGTATACCAAGCCACTGTGACATCAGAAAATGAAAAAGAAACATACATAGGGATCACTGAAATCACTTCAAAAACCAGGTACGCAAATGCAAACCACACTTAGCAACTCTAAATACTAAAGTAGAAATAGTAAACAACTGCAGGCACAAATGGAAATCGTTGTCAGCAAAACGCACCCTGAACTGTAAACAACCTGAAAACCGAACAACACGTGCAGCCAATCCGCACGTGTAAACAGTGACACTGGGCCATATAACACCGGCAGTAGACAACCCAAAACCATCCTGAGGAGAGCCAGCGCTCGAAACAGACCTGTCGATTTTAAAACTTCCTTTTACCATTCTGTTTTTAACAGACAGATTGCTCCCCAAGGGGTCGAGCATTTTAAGAATTCTATTAGGCATTTTAGTTTATATATATATATATATATATCTATATATATATATATATATATATATATATATATATATATATATGCACGACTGTAACCTGCAATGCTTATTGTCGAGCATCAAAGGCGGATCAGGTTTTGATCTTGTCTGCAAAAGTCTCAATGCCACAGTTAACTTGTTGGGCAAATCATTTTCATAATAAATAAACAAAATGAAGCCTATAACACTGATACTTGTTACACTGGCTTTTTTATCTATTTAGAGACACACTGAAACCTACAATTTAGCAGCAAAAAAAAATTTTAAAGTGATTTCTCTTGAAGTTTCATATTACATCGATTTATAGAAGCCTATGAGTCCAGGAGAGAGGAACTGATGATATATTGCTTCAATGAAGGAAGTGTAATGTAGAAATTAGCCTTAACACGCCAACGTTATATTTGCACCCGTGCTTGCATATGCATGGCGCATGCACCCTCTAAATGTCCTAATCGCTCTGGGAATAGGGTGTCAGGTGATCGCTCCTATTCTGACATGACTGAGAAGAGGAAATACAGTTTTATGCTCAACTTACACACAAGTACATTCAGATGTACTCTCTCTCTCTCTCTCTCTCTCTCTCTCTCTCTCTCTCTCTCTCTCTCTCTCCTCTCTCTCTCTCTGTATATATGTATGTATGTATGTGTGTGTGTGTGTGTGTGTGTGTGTGTGTGTGTGTGTGTGTCTGCATTTGAATTTTTGGTTCATTGCTTTTTATATTAGAACAACAATAAAGCAATATTTCCTAATCCTGGTTACTTGCATGAAAATTCAAATGCGCACGCGTACCTGTGCACCCCCCCCCCCCCCCCCTCCGAACCCCCTCCCCCTCCACACACACACACACACACACACACACACACACACATGCACACAACACTACAGAGTTCAGACAAGTCACAACTGAAAGTCTCAACAGCAATTGATAATGATGCCTTGTGTGGTCTGGCACTAGACTCTGGACTGGTCTTGGGGGTAGTCTCTGGGGAAACACCTTCGAAGTAGAAGTCTTCTTCATGTCTTCTTCTTATCCTACCACTGAGTTCTTGACTTAAGTCTTTTTTTTCTGAGTGCTCTCTTTAATGCCTTTGCCTGTGTTAAAGACCCTGTTTTCACTTCAGCTGCCGGAACCATGTTCTCTTAAAACCCTAACCTGTCCTATCCTTGTGTCATGTTGTCTTTTCCTTTGTCTTTCCCAACGTCCAGTTTATGTATGGATTTAAACAAAGAATCTCTCTTCAGTGCAGTGTGTGACATTTCTAAGTCAGGCTCAACACACCATGGTTCTCTACATTCACATTCGCATATGCGCGTCTATGCACCAGCAAACATTCCACTCTCTCTCTCTGGAAATAGGATGTCGCGCATTCGCTCCTCTTTTGACACGTCTGAGAACAAGAAATACAGTTTTTACTCTGCTTATAATATACACATGAAAATACAATCACGCAAAATACAACACCAAAAATCAGCACTTTCTTATTCCAGATACCACATCACAGTTCCCAAACAGGTCGTAACTGAATGTTACAGCAGTAGGTGATAAGGAATATTGGTCGTCTGGCACTATGTGCAGGTCTGGATCTCAATAGTCATCTCTGGTGACTCTTCTTTGAAGCAGAAGCCTTTGTCACATCTTCCTCTTTACCCCTCTATGGATTCTGGACTTCGTCTCTTTATTTTTAGCTCTTTCTGACACCTTTCCCTGTAAAAAAGATCTTTATTTCACTTCTGTTGTACAGAACAAGTTCTCTCGAATCTCAGTCTCTCTCTCTGCATGCGTATATTGTTGTGTTCTTCTGTTTCTCTTTCGTCGTCATTCCCAATGTTCACTTTGCATCGGGACTGAATCAAAGAATCTCCCCTGGGCCTTGCCTCTCTACAGCTATGCTCTTCCACATATCTGCATTCACACACATCTTCTACATAACAGCCTAACAAATGATCGCTTTTAAGAAACGGACGGACAACGAACATTCCCAGCAACGTCAGGGACTTTCACACAGAAATTACCCTCCAGAAAGCTCCAAACCGTTTCGCCCACACGCATTCAAACCGACCTGACAAAAGACAGCATTAAGTACTGTACCTTACAGCATTAAGTACAGCACCTTAGAGCATTACGTACAGTACCTTACAGCATTAAGTAAGTACCTTACAGCATTAAGTACAGCACCTTACAGCATTAAGTACAGTACCTTATAGCATTGAGTACAGCACCATAGTATTAAGTACAGCACCTTACAACATTAAGTACAGCACCTTACAGCATTAAGTACAGCACCTTACAGCATTAAGTACAGCACCATAGTATTAAGTACAGCACCTTACATCATTAAGTACAGCACCTTACATCATTAAGTACAGCACCTTACATCATTAAGTACAGTACCTTACATCATTAAGTACAGTACCTTACATCATTAAGTATAGTACCTTACTGCATTAAGTACAGCACCTTACAGCATTAAGTACAGTACTTTACATCATTAAGTACAGCACTTTACATCATTAACTACAGCACCTTACAGCATTAAGTACAGTACCTTACAGCATTAAGTACAGTACTTTACATCATTAAGTACAGTACTTTACATCATTAAGTACAGTACTTTACATCATTAAGTACAGCACCTTACAGCACTACCAGCTACACACAAAAAGATGGCTACTCTGAACGTGAATTGCCATGGTTTTGAGTCTGTTAAGTTTTACTGAAAAAGCTTCAACTGACTTATATTAGCCCCGAAGAGAGCATATGCTCAGAGGTCTGCGTGGACAAATTGTCACCTCTTAACTATAAATGATTCGAATTTGGCACCTTCCTGTCTTCAATGATTAGCGTCACCTGCCCATTGTTACGGGACAACTTTAACCTCCTTCACGCAGCCTGAAGGTCAGCACAAGCTGACATTCCTACCGCTAATTGACCAATTATTCTCTCTACAATCACATTCTAAAACCGTTGCCATTCTAAGCACTAAAGGCCTTCTGTGAGAGGATTCAATCATTCTCTTTACAATCACTCTCTAGAACCGTCGCTATTTGAGGCTCTAAAGGCCTTCTATGAGAGGTTTTGCTCCCTTGACAATGTTAGTAACTTGAATGAGTGATGTGAAAAAAAAAAGAAGAAAACGAAAGAAAAAAAAAACAAAGAACACAGCAAAGAAAGAAAAGAAATCATCAATGTACTGGTACTTCAACTTTTGGGTTTTAGTTGCAGTTGTTGTTGTCTCTCTCTTTTTTTTTTTTTTTTTTTTTTTTTTTTTTTTGCTATTGTGTTAATAGACCAATCAATCGCCATGCACAGTC
>JADBJO010007206.1:27500-35000 GCA_016801955.1 Conus betulinus
CCCCCACTGTCCTCCTCTCATACCTCCACGCAGTCTGCTGGGAGTTTCCTCTGAAGCGCACTGACCCCATAGTGGTCGCGAGGCACTGACGACAATGGGGCAGAGAACTTGGACATCATCGCTGTGAGTCTCAACTCTCCGCTCCCTTCCATGCTGTTCTTATCTGATTGTGCAGCGACTGATCGGGGATAGGGGGAGGTTTCGCTCACACCCCTCCTGTCTTCAGAGAAACCGGCCATCTCTTTTCCTTCTCCTTCTCCACCCACCATGGTGCCGGACAGATGACAAGTTGTACACGTGTTTCATAGGCGGGGACAACATAGCTTTTGTCTATTCGCATAGAGGCTAAACATACATTTCTGAAAGATTGTCTTCTCAAATCTTTAGCACATTTCCTCACATGGCAGGTGGTGGGGGATGACTGTCCCATTTCAGATTACCCCCGCCCCCCTTCTGATTAAAAACACCCCGTCCTCTCTTCTCTATTGTCATGTTTCTCTGACTGCCTGTCAATCAGACAGGCACCAGAGACCAGATGTGTAGTTTAGCGCACAAAAAAGGAGAAGCCAAGTCTCCTCACTTCACTGCTCCACAGAAGACTGCAAGACTGATCACCAACAGTGAACCAACAAAGAAAACAGGTAGGTAGGGGAACGTTCATCTCACCTACTTTGAGATCCTGTGACTAGTTTTACTGATTAACCCAGAACCAACCTGGGTTGTTAACCCTGTCCCTGGTCTGCAAGCTATTGGCCTGGCACAGCAGTCCGAATGGATCAGCCTCCCTGAAGTGAAGGTGGACCAGTCACCAGCAACCAGAGGGAGATCCATCCACACACCCCACCAGCTAACCAGCTAACTAACCAAAGTGGACTTCACACACTCATCTCAATAACGCACATGGACACATTGTGGCCTACACACACACACACACACACACACACACACACACACACACACACACACACACACACACACACACACACACAAACAAAACTGTGTTCAACGAACTTCGAACGCATTCTTATGATCGTTGTAAAATCATACGGAAAGAATGTGAAGTTATGAAGGCCACTTTGACAGAAAATCTCATGTTGAAATTAGAATTTCTTCCGACGATGTTTTTCTTTTCTGGACATAAGAAAATACTCTTTTTTCTTTTTTTCCTAACTGTCAAACATTGCTTTTCGTATTCTAATTCAACGATTAAGACGATGCAGATTAGTTGCAGAAATATTTTCCCTCGTGAAAATCTGTAGGGATATGTACAATAGCAAAGTAAGTTTGCGAAAATAGTACGTTCACGTCTGAAAAAAAACACCCTTTTCCGGATTTGTGACCAGTGATATGGTTAGGCCAATGTACTCTCTCTCTCTCTCTCTCTCTCTCTCTCTCTCTCTCTCTCTCTCTCTGAAAATTCGCACTTCGCACTTACGCACTTACTCACAGGCACATGCATACCTTTCTGACATCTCCGTTGATGGTGGCTTAGGTACACATTTGAATTCTGAAATATGAATATAAGATCACCACGTTAAAAGCACAGATGCTCTACAGTCACAGTATTCACTTTATACATGATTTGCAGGCGCGCGCGCGCGCGCGCGCGCGCACACACACACACACACACACACACACACACACACACACACACACACACACACACACACACTCAGAACACACACACACACACACACACACACACACACACACACACACAGATGAACACAAAGTCTTCCCCCCCTGGACTGTAACTCGAGCAGCCTAATTTGCCCTTAGTTCTGTTCTTTAGACAAGAGGTTTGAATAGCTAAAAGAGAATATAAGTTTTGAGCAATTTTGATTGACAATCCTGAGCAAGCCTTTTGTTTGATGTGAAGAGTACAAGTGGAAGATGTTGTCTTTAAGGAGATGAACTCAGAGTGTGTTCCCTATTAGAATTATAGAGTTGTTTTTATATTAAAATTTACCTTCACCCTTCTTCTTTTTATATTAAAATTCACCTTCACTCTCTTTTTTTATTCATGGTGACAGAAGCAACTTTCCAGTACTAATCATCAAAAGAAATTTGTATTTTTATTAGGACTGTTAAAAATACTCAAAAATGGCTCAGGTACAATTTGCCTAAGGCTTATGCACATAAACACGTTTATGCTTAAAGTGACAGAAAGTACCAGAAATAGAATCAAATATGAAATGATGTATCAAAAACTGTCTGACACATTTTAAGTGCAATTTTATACATTATAGTTACATTTACATACAAGATAAAAATGCATTAAATAGTTGTAATTCAACAAAGGCAGTTTGCCTTTCTTGGACTGGCCTTTTCTCTCTTTATCTCATCTTAAAGAGAGATTGAACTGCCTTACTGATTTGTTTGGAGTCCAGTAGGTACACGACGACTTCGATTGTTTTGGGAGTTGCCCGCCGGAGAGGTGCACAGATCTCTTCCTATCTGCAGACATCACCATAAAAATAGGCCTTGCTGGTTATTCGAACGTCCACTTGGCCACATAGTAGTATGGATTCTGGGCCAGTTGAAGTGGACATAAGAATCCCAGGGTCTGTGGAGGTTACGAAACCTGGTTTGTGGCTGAGTGGCTGTGATTTTGACTTGATGAATCTTCACACTTGCCCTTTGAACTTCCAGGAAAGTGTAAGGTCTCAGCCGACGCAAGGAAGCTAACATGAACGCATCATTTTTAATTTTGTCTCCACAATCATTTCTTCTCTCAGGTAGTAAGTGACGTTTAGCGGGTGGTGTGAGACAGTGAGAAACTGGTAAACAATGAAAGGGAAACATGTCTCCAAAATAGTCATAAACTCGGGTGGTGAAATTAGGCACATTTAGTCCAAGGACATGTTTATTAGAGTCACCTTCTACAGAACGTTAGGCAGTCAACAGTATTCCTAAATCATCTTCACAGATTTTACTAAACACTGAACTAAGATTATCCTGTCAGACTGTAAGGCATAAATACAAAGCATGCATAGACTCAAGACTTCGAAACTAGATTCCACTTACTTTTCTTTTGGATCAGTCAGTGAAGAACTGACATGGTATTTTAAAGGAGGAGAGATAACCCATTCCGTTCCCTGATATACACTGATGTTAGATTTTGTCCGTCATTCTGATTTATTTGGCTTGCAGTTTGATAAGTGTTCTTGATTATGTTGATAATAACGTTATTTACAAATAATGCATAAGTTGATCGTAAATAAGGTTTCAACTCAAAACATTGACCTAAGTTACCACTTTAAAACAAAACGTAAAATGAATAACTTTCTAAGTCGACTGAAAGATTAAACATGTATTTCATTAGTACAACGACTGAAAAAGTAAACATGTAAACATGTATTTCGTGAGTATTTTAACGATCAAAATAAACCACAATATATGGGGGTATACATTGAGCCCAGCACTGGTGAACTGAAGTAAGAACATTATTCGGCACATTTACACTAGTGTGATTCTTTTCAAACATGAAATTTCAAAGTTTTTACAAAAAAAAATCCCAGCATGGAGAGAAACGCATAGAAACGCCTTTGGAGAGTTATTTGAGCATCAGATAGTGCGCCACAGAAACAGTGATTTCTTATTCATACAGTAATTTCTATTTATTCATCTCTTAGGAGATCCAAGTAAAGGTTGTTCTGTACAATTCTTAGCCACTCACAATGCTTGGGTTATTGAACAGCAGAGCTGACCACTCAGACTGTTCCATATCTTTTGATCTCCCTTGCATCCTTGAATGGATCCTCAAGCATGGGCTCAAAGATTGTCCCCTCCATTTTATACTGTTTGAATAATGCTTTTAGTTTTTCAGCAATTTTTTTTTTTTTCCTCTCCACACTTTCGTTTTGTTCCATTTACTACCCTTTGCTGGCTGTTTTGAGGGTGCTGTTGGGTTCTTTTTTGAACCCTTGGTGGTGTGAGAACACCACAGAATTATGGACTGTGCTGTGTCTCTATTTGACACCAAGAGTACATACACAGTTAGCTGTGTCTGCCTGATGAGTTCCGATCCGGCGAACGAAAAGCCTAGGAGCAGGCAATACAAAGCCTAGGAGCAGGCAATACATATAAATGTATATTTTTAAAAATTACATTGATACCGTCAAATAGGAACAGGCAATACAAATAAATATATTTTAAAAAATTACGATGCTACCGTCAGATAGCTATTGAAGGGATATATACATATTTCTTCATCTTTAATTTTTTTATGTGTGAAAGTTCAAATTTTTGCGAAATCACCTAATAACGACAGAAAAATTGTTAGCATGCACTTGTTTTTTCACCACTACTTAATTATTCAGCATTATTAATTATGCTACTTTCTTTGTTTAACTGTGTTCTTGTGTGCTCATTCACAGGTTAAGGAATAAATGCAATCAATTAATCATCATTTTAATTGCATGTCATCGTAGCGTTCACAACTTCAAATTGTGTTGCCGTCAAACCCCAGCAAGGCCGATACATCTGGTCGTGTTTGGAAAGGGGGAAGAATCCTTCTTCCCACAAACAGCGGCAGAAGGTATCGTGTGTAGCGTTGCCGGCCCTGATCAAGATTTTTCCGTACTTGGCAAGGCATCTTTGATGTTGCTGACGACAGACTGGAGTTCTGGGGACAGAGGGTGCTGAAATTCACATACATGCTGATATTCGCGAAGTGCGCGTATGCGCCTGTCCTACTGGCAAAGTGTGTCTGTGTTTGCTTTTATGACAGGATTGTCTTTTCTTGGATGTGACAGGCTGAATGGGGGCTATACTGTACAGTCAGCTGCTGGCTACATACGCTAAGGTGTCAAGCCCACACCTTCCACAGGTGAAACAGCAGATGGGAATGTCCATTTCAGGAGAGTGGGTGAAAGAGGCAACTGGGGTGGGACGATAGAGAAGGGTATTGATGTAGAGAGAAATCGCAGTAGCAGGGATGGGGGTTTTAAATCGATCTAACACTACACTGAACCTCCAGTACCGACAATATTTAAATGGATGTCGAAATGGTTGCCTACTTTTGACAGTCTAGGCTCGGACAGGATTGGAACTCGCGACATCTAACTGCAGTTTCGGTGCTCTCACCACCGAGCCATCCAGGCAACCTCAAAGTTGACCTTGGGTGTCAGGCTGGCTGTTATGCAAGCGGGAACAGGAATTCTCACCTGCGTTTGTGACTCTCGGAAGGGGTTAGGGTCAAAATTGCTGGTTTGCACTGTTCGCAGGTCACCCAGGCATAGCGTGTCTTGTCCTTGAGTTCCTCTTCGACCAAAGGAAATTCTCCTGCCAAACATTGGAAAAGGAGTGCGTAGCTTTATCACACACACACACACACACACACACACACACACACACACACACACACACTGACTGACTGAAACCATTTACGGTTAGATTAACATGTTGTACTACTGACATTTAAAAACAAAATGACGATGAAAAACCAAAATAATACAAGTAACATCTGAATGATGTAAAAATCATAAAGGAAACTTAACTGGGAAATATTTAACATTTATAAGTAAAATAATGAAATCAGAGACTGAAATTATAAATAAACTACATCTTAACTGTACTGAAAAATCTCTCTCACTCTCTCTCTCTCTCTCACTCACTCACTCACTCTCTTTCACTCACTCACTCATTCTCATTCTCTCTCTCTCTCTCCTCTCTCTCTCTCTCTCTCTCTCTCTCTCTTACACATACGCACACACACACGTGCGCGAAATACACACACACACACACACACACACACACACACACACACACACACACACACACACACACACACGACGTAACCACACCCTTCCTTACCAGCCTGGCAGGTTGTAGCGGTCAAGCAGGCCCAGACACAGCCGCCTTCCCCTGTTCTCTGCACGTGAAGCGTCAGTCCGGACCCCAGGCCTCCTGGGCAGCACCTGGCCGTTTCCTGGTCCCATTTGTCTTGGAAGAGGAATTCCGGACAGCTGTCACTGTCATACTGACACTGGAGGTTCTGTTTCTGCCAGGCTGTGGCAGCAGGGACGCTGTCCGTGGAAGGTGGTTCCCCTGCATCACTGGATGCTGGCACCAGTGTCACCACTGAGCTCGCAATCTGCTGTCGGTGACAGAAAGAGATTGACAGCAATAAGGATTAGTATATAAACAAGTAAACACAAGAGAGGATGCGTTTCATCTGAACACTGAGAAGCTCAAGACATAGGACCAAGCGCAAGGAAAACCAGCAGGGCGTCTTGGGAATCTTTAGTGTGAAGACGCTGAGGAAAACATTTCAAGGAACACCTCTAGGACAAAGTGTCAGAATGCTTAGGAAAAAAAATGTGTAGGACAAAGTGGCCTGATGTTTTTGGAAAAAAAAAAATCGGGACAAAATGTAAGAATGCTTTAAACCCCCCCCCCCCCCCCCCCCCCAATTTGTCAGGATGTTTATGAAAAACTAAAACACCCTGTAGGACAAAATGTGAGGATGCTGTTAAAAAATCTCTAACACACAGTGTCAAAATGCTCAGCAAAAGATCTCCAGGGCAAAATGTCCGGATGCTTATGAAAAAACATCGAGGTCAACGTGTCAGGTTGGTTTTGAAAAACAAAATCTCTACGACACAAAGTGTCCAGGATGGATAGAAAAAAATCTCTTGGACAAAGTGTTAGGATGCTTCTGCTAACAATCTCTAGAACAAAGAGTCAGGATGTTTACCAAAACATACCTCTCTATGACAAAATGTTAGGATACTTTGGTGAAAAATCTCTTGAACAAAGTGCCAGAATGCTTAAAACAAACAAAAAAAACTCTAGGACAAAGTGTCAGGATGCTTTTGGAAAAGAAATCTCTAATACAAAGTATCAGGACGCCAGTGGAAACACCTCTAGCACAAAGTCTCAGTATGCTTATGAGAAAAATCTATTAAAAAATTACAAGGACAAGTGTCAGGATGCTCATGGAAAAAAAAAATCTCAAGGACAATGTATCAGACTGCTTAAGTGTCGGAGGTTTTAGAAGAAATCTGTTGGACAATGTGTCAGGATGCTTATCGATTTTTTTTTTTTTTACACTTTCCTTCTATCATTTGAAAACAAACAAATGAAGAAAGAAAGAAACAAACACAAAAATGCACATTGTTATTGGCGAGAGGTATACGAAACTGAATTAAACTTAAATCAAAACGCTTTTTCAATGTAACACATTGTAAGTTGAGAGTTAGTACTATTTGTTTTAGACATATGCATCAGCAACATGAGCAGATCATAGTTAACTGACGATGCAAAATTATCTTTTAAAAAATGCAGTGGTTTGTGGCTCGCCATCATAGTATGAGTGAAACGTGTTTTAATCTAAACAACATCAAAATGACTTCAAGTTTCATTAAAAAAAAAAAAGCAAACTTCAGAGTATATTGCAACCTATATTTCACTGCCTTGAATGGTTGGTACGGACTGCACTTCACGCTCGTGGCCGCTGTGCATGGTTCACGACTATTCCGTTGTCACGGTGTGTGG
>JADBJO010007206.1:40000-45000 GCA_016801955.1 Conus betulinus
CGTGTGTGTGTGTGTGTGTGTGTGTGTGTTGAGATACATATATTTGTTGGAGTCCCATCATTCGCGCACATAACCTAACACTTCTTCTTTCGTCCGTTGTTCAACAGCACGTAGCCTTCACAGCGTTGTTTCTTCTTCGCGGGCGAAGATGACCACGACTTCTGCTATCACGGGGTGGTGGTGCGTGTACGAAGATGGCTGACCAGGCCGATCCCCGAATTGAATAGACTAGTCTGTTGCAGTGTGGGTAGGGCAGACATGAGGTGAGCTAGGTTGAAAGTTGGTGCTTTGCTGTTTTTTTTCGGAAACTGACGCTTTTTTTGCTCTTGTGTTTCCACTCCCTCGTTTCAATGTCCGTCACTCCGGATTTGATCATGGTGCGCCAGGTTGAGCGATCTTGCGCAGCTTCTTCCCAGGAGGCAGGGGCGATGCTACAGCACTTCAGTGAGACCTTCAGTGTGTCTTTGTTGCGCTTCTTTTGTCCTCCATGGGAACGCTTGCTTTCCAGCAGATCGCCATAGGACAGTTTCTTTGTGAGACGATTTTCATCCGTACGATGTACATGTCCTGCCCACCTGAGTTCAGAGCGTGTTAGCATTGCATGAATGCTTTCCATATGCATATGCGCCTTCTGCGGCACCTCTGTAACTGGTACTTTGTCCTGCCATTTGACGTGCAGCAAAGTTCTGAGATATCTCATGTGAAAAGAGTTTAGCTGTCGTATACCGTCCAAGTTTCACAGGCATACAGCAGAGATGGCAATACAACTGCACGACACACTTTGAGGTTGGTCTGCAGACTTATTCCTCGTCTTTCCCGCACCTTGTCTTGGAGTCTGCCGAAAGATGCACCGACCCTAGCAATCCTGTATGCAACTCCTCGTCAATGTTAACAGCTCGTGATAGCATGCTAACAAGTCAGACACACTTATCTGCCATTGTAAGTTTATGGCCATTGACTGTCATGTTTGGCTCTATGTAGGGAGTTGCAGAAGGTTGTTGATGCAGTAGTTCAGTCTTCTTAGTGCTGATTGTGAGACCGAAGTCGTCACAGTTACAGGCTTTGACAAACCGCTCCATACTCTCTTGCATGTTAGCTGGTGTTGCAGCACTCAATGCGCAGTGTCTTCCTGGACTTTGGTTTTGGCTACGAAGCCTCCTCAAGTCGAAAAGCTTTCATCAGTCCTGTATTTAAAGCCAACTCCGATGTCACCATCTCGGAAAGCATCCGTCAGCATGGAAGACACACAGTAGCCAGTAACTGAACCACGGTTTGTGAGCTTCGAGTTTGACAGTTTGACACTGTGACCCAACCCGTGTACATGAAAGTCCAGCAAATCACCAGGTAAGTGATGAATCATAATTGTGCGCAATGCCAAACTCAGCCTGGTGACGGACAACGATACTGACCGTGTCTTAATGTTTCTTAGTCCAAGAGCAAGCATTAGGTCACGATCATGGGGGAGTGTGCTTACAGCGACTGTCCTAGTTCAAACTAAAATATATCTGAACAATGGTTGTTATACAGATCGAATTTCCCGGGATTCGGCCAGTGTACTGACTGGTTGCCGTTGCCTGTCGGATTTCTTCAAATGAATGGGTGTATAGAAAGATGAAGGAAGGGTAAGGCCAACTCGGCTGGTATAACAGGCCAGACTCTACCCCCGTCCAGAGCTGTTGAAAAAAAAGAAAGAAAGAAAGAAAGAATAAAAAAAGAGGCTCCTGAAGAAGGAGGTCCCCACTAAAACGTAAATGAAAAAGAACAGAATGACAGGAAGGAGAAAAAATACATTAATATTGCATGAGCGCGTGCACACACACACACACACACACACACACACACACACACACACACACACACACACACACACACACACACACAGAGTACAGGAAATGGAAATGATTGTTCCACGATTTATTTCATTCTCTCTCCACAATTTATTTTTCTCTCTCTCTCTCTCTCTCTCTCTCTCTCTCTCTCTCCTCTCTCTCTCTCTCTCTCTCTCTCTCTCTCTCACAGACACACACACACACACACACACACACACACACGCACGCACACTATACAGGAAATGATTGTTCAACGACTTATTTCATTCACACACACACACATACACAAACACACACACAAACACATACACACACACACACACACACACACACACACACACACACAATACAGGAAATGATTGTTCAACAATTCATTTTGCTGACAGGTTTGGAGAAAATTGAAGTACCCTCTTGTTAAAACTGTACCCGAAAGTTGAGAAGATGAAACGATCTCATTTTCAGTCGAAAACCGAAAAATTGTCCCAATACATATGGGGGGGGTGGGGGGGCGAGAGACGGGGGGGGGGGGGGGGGGGGGGGGGGGGGGTGGGGGGGGGTTGTTGACCACAGTGACCTATCCAGTTACAGATCAGATGCCCTATATTAATTTCAAAGTCATAACATAGGCACTAGCAATTAGGCGCAGCAGAAATTCTTAAAAAAAAAAAAAAAACTATTGTAGATGAAGACTAAGCATCGTTTTATTTGATGTAATACTAATACCCATTTGAGTCGGCTTGATGACATCACACACGACATGAACAAGACAGCGCAATAATTGCTTCTAAGACACCGATACATTCAGCTTGGGGTCGCGATAATGTCAGCCAAATAGCTAGATGAGAGAGTTAAGATGGCGGACAAGTGAACTTGTGCTGTGCGCGCTCTCCATTCAGTGTTCGATTGCTGTGTAGTTCGAGTGGTTTGGATGTCGAAGAGTGTTGTGTTTGAACTGTGAGGTGACTCTGGATGTTGCGATGTTGTGTTAGACTCAGGTTGGTACTGTGTTTTTGACTCAAGGAAAGTGTTTGTTTTTCATTATTCTGCATTTCTTCGACTTTTTGTTTTGGGTGTGTCAACGTGTGAACATTTATTTTGAATCGCGGCCATGTTGGGCGCCTTGTTGCACGTGCAACAGTTATAGACATAAAACTGTGACGTGTACCACCGCGTACGGGATCTGTGTGTTTAACCACAGGCGGTTGATTTTGCAAGCCTTACATTTGTCTCATCAGTTTTCAGTCAGTAACCAACATTGTATCGCCGTAAGTTAAGGTAGAAACTAAGAAACTTTGTGACTCTGTAGGAGTTTAATTTATTGTTGTGTCCTCCTTGGTAACAATGTCTACTGAGTCTGGGAATAAAAGAGTAAGGTCTGTTGTCAGCCCACCCAACGAAGAGGCTGGTAAGCGCCAGTGTGTTGAAGTTCCTCATGAGAGTTTCTCCTCTTTTGACGAACATTTGTTTGGACGAGTCAACTATAGTTGAGCATCAGGATCTTAATAGTACCCCTTTAGAGATGGCTTCAAGTGATACTGAGCAGCAAGAACAGCAAGAACATAGCCGATCAGACAATATGGGATAGAGTTGTAAAGGAGAGCTTAAAGGAAGCTCTTAAAGATCCTGAAATCATGAACATGTTTGCATCTGCTTTTTCCAATTCACTGAAGGACGAGATAGCCGATCTCAAGAGTGTTATTGAGAAAAAGAATCAAGTAATCTGTGATCTCCAAAATAGACTGGACTCACTCGAGCAATATACAAGGAGAAACAGTGTGTAAGAATCAGCGGCATCCCAGAGCCTTCGAACCCTTCTGTTCGGGAAGACACGGACGTTGTGGTGCAGAGGCTCGGGGAGGCGATGGGTGTCACCATTACTGCGGACATGATAGATCGCTCCCATCGTCTGGGTAAACGTGGGGGAATGCTGATCGGCAGATCATCGTCAAATTTACGTCGTACCGCCACAAGAGTGTGCTAATGAAGGCAAGACGCAGCTTAAAGAACAAAACCGCTGCCAGTTTGGGTTTCACCACTGCAGGTTACACTGCCGCGCCAAGGCCAGCGTCAGCAGCAGAGGCAGCCAGTGTCCCAGTGCCCAGGCCAGCTGACAGGGTCTACATTAATGATGACCTGACTCGTCAGAGAGCCCAGCTGGCAGCCAGAGCCCGTAAGATGAAAAGTGAGGGGAAGCTGCAAGACACGTGGATTTACGACGGGGACATCTTTGTCAAATGTGGAAATGTGACCAGTAAAATTACCTCCGATCGTCAGCTTGAATCGCTACTCTAGGCTTCTTCAGTGCGACTCGCTTTTCTAGGTCGAAAGTAATATCTCCAGCCTTCTTCGACTTTCTTCCCATCCCACCCCAGCCCACGTACTGCTTTACGTCTCACGCCCCTTACCTTCTTTGCCCCCGCCCTTACTCCGATCGGACCTCAAGGCCTTCGTCCCTACTGGAATTGATAAAAAGACTGCAGGAACTATATGACAACAGGAATGAAGAACTCTGGGGGACCTTAAGGAAAATTATGACATTTGTCTATTTGTCTAATTGCTGTGTAGTTTTTGTAGACTATTATTCCAAACAAACACTTGTGATCGGCTTGTCAAGTGCCTATGGGCTGTCGTTTCTCAATGTCTTGCGGTGTATCGTCGAACGGGCGGTGGCGGAATTGACTGAGTTCCACTTGCTGAACTTACGGCAACCACAGAGAGAGAGAGAGAGAGAGAGAGAGAGAGAGAGAGAGAGAGGAGGATGTGTATATGTATTTGTACATGCATGTGTTTATATGTGTACATGTATGTGTTTATATATGTGTGTATGTATATGTATGTGTATGTATGTATATATCTGTGTGTGTATGTATGTGTGTATATGCCTGAGTATATGTACCTGTATGTAAGTGTGTATATGTATGTGTGTGTGTGTGTGTGTGTGTGTGTGTGTGTGTGTGTGTGTGTGTGTGTGTGTGTGTGCGTGCGTGCGCGCGCATTAGTGTGCAAAGTGCGTGTGTGTGCGCGTGAGGTACGTACGTGTGTGTGAGTGACTATATGTATGATGATTGTAAGTGTGCAAGGATGTGTGTTGCGCATCTCGTAATGAATCCGGACACTCCCCCATGTCTCGGACCTACGTGTTGAGCCCTTCGAGCTTACATAAATTTACAT
>JADBJO010007206.1:47500-52500 GCA_016801955.1 Conus betulinus
AATAACCACCGTTGCATCATGGCTCAAAGTGCATTGTAATAGTTGTTTCCCCTTCCATGAAATTGTTTATTGTTGACTAGCTGTTTACTGTTGACTAGCAGCTGTTGATTGCTGGTTTTTTTTTTTTTTTTTTTTTTCTTTCTTGAATACATTATATAAATGTATATTTTCCCCCGACTGACACTGGTGGGGAGCGCGCCAGGTGTGCTTGTTGCCTTATCGATAGCAGTCCTTTATTATTCTCTTACTACTTGTAATAGTTTGTATTGTCCCACTAGAAATTTTGTTATACTGCTTGCTGCTTTTTCTTGACTTTTTTCTATTTGTTTGTTTGTTTGCTTGTCTGTTTTTTTTTTTTTTTTTTTTTTTACATAGAGAAACAGGGATATTTATGATTCGTAGTATGTTTCTTTCTAACACTTTTTTCTACCAAGGGAGTTACAGGGATATTTATGATGTGCAGTTCCTACCAACCCTGGCCAAATTCCTTCACTCTATACGACAGAGTGCTGTAACATAAATGGGTGTTGATGTAAATATATACCGCGCCAGGGTTGGTTTATATTATGTAAAAGCCCTCACAAACAGTAAGAAATTATGGTTCCTGAATGAAACCATCGTTTTACCATTTCTGTTCATGATATGCCTACATTGTCCATTTAATGTGATGTTGTCTTTGTTCGTCCACTTCTTCATATTAGGGCGTCCCTTAAACAACATAAATGTATTTTGAATAGGCGTTTCTTTTCAGATTCTTATGGGCCCAACTTCAAAAACAGAAATAAGACACATGCTTTTCCCCTCATCAAAAGGATACTCTTACTTTTGTCTGGTGATATTGAAACAAACCCAGGGCCTAAGTGTAAAACAGATTTGTACGTTGTGCATGTAAACGCAAGAAGCATTGTGAACAAAATCGATCTATTGGAAGCAGAGTATAACAGATGTGATATTATCACTGTATCTGAGACTTGGCTTTCTGATTCCATTACTGACAGTTCCATACATATATCAAATTTTCATCCTCCAATCAGGCGTGACAGACCTAATGACCCACATGGTGGTGTTGCTATCTATGTTAGAAATAATCTGTACTGCAAACCTAGAGTAGATCTGCAGGTTGATGGTCTTGAGGCTGCTTGGATAGAGAGACAAAACTAGGACAAACAAGTTTATTAATCGGTTCCTTTTATCGAAAACCAAGTTCTAATACCAACTATTGGGATCTGATAGAATAGAAGAAAGTATTCACAAAGCAAATAATACATCGTTAAGATTTTTTATTCTAGGGGATTTCAACACTGACTTCTTAAATATACCGTCACCCCACTTTGTAAACATTCTTAATCGCTATCAGCTTGTACAGTTAATAAATGAACCAACGAGAATAACTGAATTAACAGATCATGTTTAGATTTAGTTATCACCCAGAGCCCCAATATCATACAATCAACGGAAGTTTGGCCAGCTATTTGTAGTAGTGACCACAGTGTTCCATGTGCTATAATCAAGAACACTGTAGTAAAGAACAATCCTTCAAAAGAACAATCTTCAATTATAATAAACTAAATATAGACAGGTTCTGCGAATTGCTCAATGAGCTGAACTGGGATGAAATAATTTATAACAATGCAATTGATGAAAGTGCAAAAATGTTTTCAGATATTATATTAGAAAAAGCAACACTGTGTATGCCCGTTAGAACTGTTACTGTTCATCCTCAAGATGTAGCTTGGATGACAGATGAAATTCGACTGTTAATTGAGGAACGCCAGAAAATCCACAAAATAGCTAAACAGACTAATAAACCAGAAGACTGGCTCAGGTTTCGACAATTTCGAAACTATGTCATATCCAGAGAAAAGCAAAGACAGTTGGAATACACAGAAGAATTGGAGACTAAAGTTTTAAGTTCAGATGATTTTGGAAACAGAGAATGGTGGAAATTAGTTAAATCTTTTCTTAAAAAGAAGGGTATGGACACTAACGAAATTCCACCAATCATGCATGATAATATCTTATATTACACAAGTAAAGAGAAAGCTGATATTTTCAATGACTTCTTCATTAGCCAGTCTACAATAGAGAACGAAGAAGATGAAGTGCCATATATTCCATTCCTTGACCTTGAGCTTAATGAAATCACACTCACTCCCTCTGAAGTTGAAAATGTCATTAGAAACCTTGACAAAAACAAAGCCGTAGGACCTGACCTAATTCACAACAAAATACTGTTGGCATCCCTCCCAGTTATCTTAAATCCTCTGACCTGTCTTTTCAATAGAACTTTAAATGAAGGCAAATTTCCAAAGATATGGAAAACTGCGCATGTAAATCCTTTGCATAAAAAGGCTGCAAAAGAGAAGTGTAATAATTATCGACCGATTTCATGCTTAGTTGCGTTGGTAAAGTCTTAGAGAGATGTATTCACAAACATGTATTTAATTTTTTATCATCTAATCAACTTATTTCATCTTCTCAGTCTGGATTTATCCCTAGAGACTCTACCGTCAATCAGTTGCTCTGCATATATAATGATCTGTGTTCCTCTTTTGATAAGGGTACAACAACGCAAGCCATCTTCCTTGACATTTCCAAAGCTTTTGATCGTGTCAGCCACAAAGGTCTCCTGCATAAAATGAAAGCCATTGGCATACGAGGTAAATTACATGAATGGTTTACTGATTATTTATTAAATCGTACTCAAGCAGTTACCATAAAAGGCGAAAAATCTGTATACAAGAGAATTCCTTCTGGTGTCCCACAAGGTTCAGTACTAGGCCCGCTCCTGTTTCTTATATATATCAATGATATTGTAAATGAAATCCAATCCAACATAAAACTTTTTGCTGATGACACGAGCATGTATTTATCACTTGATAATCCCAATCTCCGCGCCGAAATACTTAATGCTGACTTGGAAAAGATAAATTCATGGGCTAAAACTTGGAAAGTAAAATTTAATGTCGAGAAAACAGAACTGCTGAATTTCACTCGCAATAGGAATGTGATATTGCCTCTTACATTTGGTTCTACAATTCTACAAAGTACTAACAAGCATAAACACCTAGGCATCATTCTTCAAGATGATTGTAAATGGGATGAGCATATAAAACATATAATGACCACTGTTGTTACAATGTTAATTTCATGTCTAAAAAGCTATAAATATAAGTTAAGTAGAAAAGCTCTCGAAATCTTATACAAATCCTTTATATTGCCACACTTCGATTATGCCGACATTGTCTGGGATAATTGTACTGAAACGCAGTCACAGCATCTGGAAAATTTGCACCTGGAAGCTCTAAGAATCATTACAGGCACTGTTCGTGGAACAAACCATCAAAATTTATACAAAGAGTCTGGATTCTGCCCATTAAAGGAAAGAAGAAAACGGCATAAATTAATACAGTACTATAAAATGATTAATGGCCTAAGCCCCAATTATTTAGTACATCTTATTCCTTCTCTAGTCTCGGACAGAAACCCTCACCACAGGCGAAGGCCTCTAGAACGCACAGTAATGAAATGTAAGACAGAGTTATAAAAAAAATCGTTCGTCCCATCCGCAACTCAATTATGGAATGCACTACCTGACTACATTAAAACTAGCACCTCCTTGAGTCAACTGAAACGATATCTGTCTATTGATGACGCTATGGGTTCACCTTTACTACTATTTTGGTAAAAGAAGAGAACAAGTAATTCACTGCCGGCTCCGTTTAGGTATGAGCGATCTAAAGAACGATATGGTTAACCGACATCTGGATAATAATCCTTCTTGTAGCTGTGGCAATGGAAGAGAAACAGCAGAACACTATTTGTTATTCTGTCCCTTATTCAATATAGTTCGTGAAAAAACAATTTTGACTCTTCCACAGAATTATACCCAATTACGTTTTCTTTTAGAAGGTAGCCGTGATCTTCAACCTGATGTGAATTCATTAATATTTGGAAAAGTACACCAGTTTATCTCCGAATCGAACCGATTTCAGCCCTGACCTTCTCATTAAAAAATTGTTTTTGCCTTTTTCATATTTTACTTTCTGTAACTTTATAGTTTGGCTCTTATTTATTCACTATGATCCATTTCTTTACTCCTGAATAAGAGGCTGACTGACAAGTCGATTGGCCCAAGACGTAGTGTACTGGATAGATAGTTTATTTACTTACTGTTTAGCCCACGTCATCGCGGAAATTAGTAAATCTTTTCTCTGCTTAAGTGATCGATGTCATAGTGTCTTCCAATGGGAAGAAAAACAATAACAGGAAATGGAAAAAAAAAAAAAAAATGAAAAGGGGAAAAGAAAAAAGAGGGGAAAAAAGGAAAAAAAAAGGAAAAAAGTTAATCAAATTGAACTATTATACTTCAACACAATACTTATGGAAACGATGGTTTCTACCCTAAACTACTTTACGTTATTGTGTAAGTTTCTTTCGTGTTTGTAAAGGGTTCACATATTCTTGTTGATGACGTGATTGCTGTGTGTTCTCTCCCTTCTTCCCATTTTCCATGTTATTAATTTTTTTTTTCTGCTACTGTGTTTCTTTTCTCGGACTTTTTTTTTTTTTTTTTTTTTTTTTTTTTTTTTTTTTTTTTTTTTTTTTTGTGTGTGTTTTTTTTTTTTTTTTTTTTCAATGTTTCCTAAAAAAAAAAATCCCAAGCACGAAGTGAAATGTTTTAGTATATTGTGAATGTATTTAACCGCCAATATATTGTAAATGTCTATTTGAGCACAGTATAATCACTGTTTGCAATAGCAACTGAGCGTTTTGCGATTAAAAGAAGGCAAACTTTAACATCAAAGGAACTTCAAATCAAACAAGACGTCACTGTATTACGGATATTCCTCTCATCGCTACTCTCTTCTAAGCTGTAAAATATCAGAATTTGTTCGTAAAGAACGTTATCTGTTTCCAAACCTCTTCGACAGCAAACTTGTGAAGACGGACCAAATCTGTATAAATGTAGTGACTGTTCAAGATCGTAATTAATCTCT
>JADBJO010007206.1:57500-65000 GCA_016801955.1 Conus betulinus
GTCTGTGTGTCTGTGTGCGTGTGTGTTGATGATGATGATTGTTCTCATATGTTGGCATTGGAAGGTATTCTGTTTCATGGTGACATCTGCCAGACTGTTTTTAAATCAACCACAATCTTATCATTCTGAGTCGCTTCCCTCCGGCACAAGTAGAAATCGACTCTCCTGATGTGTAGGCTATGACAACTTCTTCTTCGTTGTCGTCAGAGTCTGGAAAATCCACAAGGAAGTCAACCATATCTGTGGACAGGATGACGTCCTCCTCTTCTGCGGACCACACTGGTACTACGGTGCCATCAACGTCAATCCATCCATGTCCATTGCTTGCTGCTTGAACATCAGACATGGGTTCGAGAACCCTTTTCCAAATGACAACTTGATAGTTGCTCCGTTTTATGTGCTCTTGAAGAGTTTGTTTGCACGGAGGCATGCTTGCCATGTCAACGTTGTGGTTTGTGTTCAATGGCTCATCTCCACATCTCTCCTGGAGTAGCTGGTGTGGGAGGTCACTGGTAAAATGATGTCTGCTGTACATGACACAAGTGAAGGTCTCAAGATAGGCTTTGACTTCTTCAGCGATGGCCCATATATATCTCCAAGCGGGCAGTTGTTTTTTCCACATATCTTGGATTCTGCTGAAGAACGTTGATGGGTTTAATTTTCCCAATGCCCTTAAACGCACTTGTTTGTGTCACAGCCGGTATAAGCATGAAGAGCCAGGTAGGCGGTGCAGTGCTGTTGCCCGTATGCTGTTGCGATGTCAGTGATATTGATGAGTCGTTGTTTGTTCCCCATTCCTGTGTCGAACAGAATCACCACCACGACCTTCAGCTGCAGAGCGAAGTGCAGTAAAATGAAGAAAATGTCCGTGTCGGGACTCTTGACGCGGACGAAGTTGTAGCCATTCCGTTTAGCGTACGCACAGTAGAAGGCAACTCTAGAATCCGTCTCTTCTTGTGTGGATTTGAACGTTGCGGTTGGCGTCCTTATTGTCGTCAGCTCATCTGCCGATTGCAACTGGAAGGCTTCTCCCTCACATATCAGCATGACTTTTCTGTCCTTGAATTTTGGCGCATTCTCATTTTTGCTCCCAACTTCGAGTGATACTTGGCCGAGCTGCTTCTTGTTTTCGTCGTTTGACAGAAACGTTTTTCGGTCTGCATGACGCTTTGTGCTTTCTCCTTTCACGATGATCTTATCGCCAGTGCCTCTCCTTTTCCTTTCCATCGCTTTGATTGAGTCCGTTTTGTACATGTCTGTACTGAACACCACGTCCGTTCCCTTTGGCAGCATGTCAGATATCTTCTGGCTGATCTCCCTGAATTGGAGGGAGCTGTTGCAAACAGTGAAACACTGCGTTGCCATCGATCACAACCAGCGTCGCGTCATGGGAGGTAGAGCGGCATCTTCCATATCTTTGGTGAGGTAGTTGAACCCTTTTGCTTTGTCGGTCTTGGCAAGGAAATCGTCAGCAGTGGCAATACTGTAATGTACAGGAGTAAGTTGGTATGTCATGAACTGTTTCAGATCGAGTTGAACACCTACTTCCTGTGCCTTCACAAGGAGGTGAAATGCAAGGTTCCCTTGTTGTTTGTATTTCACAACCATCTTCATGGTAGTCTTCATGTGGACGGTTTTGTTCATCGATGTCGTCGTTTTCAGGTTTAGCCGCTTGACTGGTTCGAAGAAATTGTCATTTGCCATCAGTCTCCTTCACGCCTCCTTCGCGGCTTTACCAGCTTTTTCCTGCCCTCAACACATCATGCCGAATGCCTGCTGGGACAGATGTTCCAGATGACAGGGCGATGAGTCTGACCAAGGCTTCCTCACAGAAAGGGTCGATGAAACGTTTGATTGCATCCTGAGTCTTCATAACGTTGCTTTCGCTCTTCAGTATCTCAGACGGACGCAAGTCACGATATCTACTGCCAACCTCATCACCTTGTGCCATGCTAGCCATGCCGAGAGTTGCATGAAGATACTTTGACCTCTCATGGGTTGTCCTGACCCATCTTTGGTAGGCCTTCTGGTTCGACAGCAGTCCCGTGAGACCAGCGTCACCTCTGCCAGCTCCTCCTCGGCTTTTGGCGTGCTTCATGAACGTTTTCTTCCATGGTCTTGTCCACTGCACAGCGATTGCCAGGAATGAAGGACCTTGCCACGCTGAAAGCACCTTTCTGCAGCATCTCTTTGGCTCCAGGATGTGACAAGTCAATGTTTGCCAAGAAGACTGAGAAAAGGTCAGGTAGCGTGCGTAGGTTTGTCCACCGAAACTGAAGAAGAGGTCTGGCATTTGGGACATCGTTTGTGCGTACAGCAGAAAGTCGTTAATTTTGACAGCCTCAAGGAGCGCTAGGACAAGCCATACATGATCGATGTACGACAACCAAAATCGTGCAGTTGGTCCAAAGGTTCCTTCTCTGACTCTATCTCTGAACTGTTCGTACTCTGCCATGAAACTGAAGATAGCTTCATCTTGCTGAAGCTCAGTCATTGTCTCTTTTGAGAAGAAACATGAGGCTGACTGGAGTTTGATCATGCTGTCTTCTGACAGTGTCGGAAATGACATGTCTTCATACCTGGTTTCAAAATATCTTTCCAGCAGCAAGCGTTCTAGACTTCATCTTTCCAGCAGCAAGCGTTCTAGACTCTCAAGCATTGTCTTATGGCAGAACAATGCTCGTTCATATGTTTGCCAGATAGCACCCTTGCCGAAAACCAGCAGAGATCAGACCTGCCTTCAGAAGGATATCTCCGAACCCAGAACCATCCAGCTTTTCCCCAAGCATCTTGAGGTACGCACAGGCAAGGTGGAAAGTACCGATCAGAATAATATGCTTCTTGTACCGGTCAGGTTGGTTCCTGACGGTCGGGTAGGCTTTTTTACAAACCCCAAGATCAAACGTAGTGATAACGTACTCTTGTCCAACCTCTCTCGTGGCCTCCTCTGCAAGTCGCAAGCACTCCTGGGCTGTCTTGCACTCGGTGATTGGTGATGGATCACAGGGTAGTAGTCCAATGTCGTCTTTTTACTGGGTTCTGCTCACACTGTGAAATGAAGCGATCCCACGCTGGTATTTCCTGATCTGACATGTTGCTGTATTTCCAGAGAAGAATCCAGCGGAGGTTTGAACTTTGAACTTCCTTGAGAGCATCTTCACCTCCATCAACTGTCCAGTGCCTAATTGCAATAGGTGGGCTTTTCCGCTGGTTTACGAAGCATTCTGGTAAATCTTCTTGTGTCAAATGCAGAGACTGCAGAAGAAAAAGCTGTCATATCCTACGTATAAGAAGAGTCGCTTTCTACTTACGCCGAGGGAAGCGTCTCAAAATGATGAATTTGTGGTTGATTTAAAGACAGTCTGGCAGATGTCGCCATGAAACAGAATGCCTTCCAGTGCCAGTATCTGAAAACATCATCATCATCAACACACACACACACACACACACACACACACACACACACACACACACACACACACGCACACACACACACACACATATGCGCTCACTCTTGAAAAGTGCACATAAACTTTTTTTTCAATTACAAGACCAATGTGAATTTGTGAAGAATTAAATTTGCGTCGAAGCCAAATAGGGGGTAGGGGGGTGATAACACGGCAACAGAAGACATCAGCATGGGCCCCATGGTAATGTGGCATAGCTCAAAACAATCACAAGAGAATGTGTGGTGTACTTTGTTTCTAATAAGTTGCACAGTTTTCGAGAGAGTTTATTGCAAACATTTGCAAATTTACAGTTTGCAACGTGTGACATACGGAGGGTACACACGTAGCTTTACTGCGGTCAACTTATTGCATGTATACTGACTTCCATAAAAAACGCGAAAAATTGAAAGGCTATTTTTCGGTTGAAAAGGGGTGAATATACAATAGTGAACCATTGTGGCAAGTTGCTTGGGTCCAAGACGCACGTGCAGTGAAAAAAAACTGTGTGAGCAACACATCATTCCCGGCATTGGAGGGTCAACAAAAAATGGCAAACTGGTTGCTGCATGTGAGGCATGTGCACACCATGCAGAGCAAAGGTAACCAGCGACAAGTACGCAGGCATGCAGCCTTTATAAAGCTGCTTTACAAGGTTCAGGTAACGACTTGCCGTCTGAGCGGTACAGAGATGCCAAGACTACGAGCAGAGGAACGGAATCGTGCCCCAGGCCATCTGGAGGCTGGTGTGGATGCCAGGCAGGTTGCCAACATTTTTAACGTCCACATCTCAACCATCTATCGTCTGCAGCACCGCATGCGAGTCACTGGTACCACTGATGATCGTCCCCGGCCAGGCCGTCCTCGGGTCACCACACCAGGAGAGGATCGCCATCTTGTTCGAACCCATCTGCGGGACAGGCGGCAAACAGCCGCCAACACTGCTCGACAGGTGCCTGGGAATCTCCAGCAACGAATCAGCCTCAACACTGAGCGGCGGCGTCTTCAGGAGGACGGGCTGGCATGTAGGCGTCCTCACAGAGGTCCGGTACAGACACCAAGACACCGCAGGACAGGCTGCAGTGGGCACAAGCCCGAGTCAACTGGCGCAGGCAGCAGCAGTGGGGACGCATACTGTTCTCAGATGAGAGCCGTTTTTGTATTGACATGGCTGACGGTCGTGTCAGAATATGGCGTCGACCTGGTGAACGCTATGCTGACTGACTCCTGTGTGGTAGAGCGGAACCCCTGGGGAGGCCCGAACGTTATGATATGGGGTGCAATTGGCATTAACCACGCCATAGGACCAGTCATCTTTCAGAACATTGGTCCTGGTCGCGGACAGGGTGTCAATGCACAGCGCTACATCTGCCAGGTGCTCAGACCCCATGTCGTTCCTTTTTTTTGCGCAACACCCAAACTGGACATTCCAACAGGACAATGCAAGACCACACACCGCCAGGGCCACCCAGCAATTTCTTCAGCTTAACAACGTCAATGTGCTGCCCTGGCCAGCCCTCAGTCCCCATTTAAACCCAATAGAACATTTTGGGATGAACTTGGCAGACGGTTGGACCTCCTGCGTCCACGACCAGCAACAGCGGCTCAACTTCACCAGGCCATCGTCCATGTGTGGGCTGGTGTGCCAAGGGGATGCATCAACCACCTGGTCCACTCAATGAGCCGCAGGTGTCAAGCAGTTGTTAACGCAAATAGTGGCCACACACAGTATTAGGACTTCAAGCTGGTTTGTCACGTGACCTTGGATTTTCCACACAAAAGACATATTGCTGACGACATTTGCACACATTACCGGTGTAATGAGTCAAATCACGTTGAATTCTCGCTTCCACTCTGTACAATTGTGACCAATAATATTCACCCCCAACCTTCAGCATGTTTTGTTTTCGCGTTTTTTTTTTTTTTATATGAAGTCAGTATATTATCGTTCTGCTTATTGCTTATCGTGCCGAAGGCATTACTGTCAACAAAAACATAAAGGAAATTCTCGTAGCTCAAATACAAAGACACAGGTGATCACCAAACTTATGAAACTTTTCGGACCGACGAAAAGCAGCCGCGGCACCTGAGATGGGTACCTCCAAAATTAAGCCAGAAGGGACAGTGCGTATCAAGATTTTTTTTTTATGTTAACATGATTTTTCGTGATCTATACACTCTAAAGCATCAAAAAATACATATGACAAATTTATTTGGGGGGGGGGGGGGGGGGGGGGGGGGGGGGGAGGGGTGAAAGGTGGCCGTTTCTCGTGACGGACTAAAGTGTTCCAGAATTATCTACCGCTTGACGGACGAAAACGTAGGTTGTTCTAATTCAGATTTTCTACAATGAATACTACAGTTGGCGTTGTGTTACCGAAGTTTTTTTTCTTTGTTTTGTTTATTTGTTTGTTTTCCAGTAAATGTCGTATGTCTTTTTCCTGCTCTAATCCTGTGCACTTTATCCGTGTCGTTTTGTCAAATGATTTGCAGTTCTTTCTTCTCTGACTGGAGTGCCTTGTTTTCAGTTTATTTCACAAACAGCAGTTTGCTGTTTTACTCTCTTTTTCTATCTTGTGCGTTTGGTCGACTTGCTAGCCGTTCGTTCAGATCCAAAGATAGTTTCGTTTTTTTTTTTTGTTTGTTTTGTTTGTTTGTTTGTTGAAGTCTAGTTCTTCTTCTCTCTTTTTCTTCGTCTGTTTAAATTCTTCTCTTTGTTTGGCGTTGTCTTGTTGCGGCGTGAAAGCTGTTTCAGTCATGGTGTGTTGTTCAGATTCTGATCTTCACTGACACAATTGTCTGCTTTTGACATTTCGGCCAACTGTATCTCGTTTATATATCGATGACTAAGTGAATTTGTTTTCCCGGAAAGAAGCTGAATGAAAACTATAGGGATGTTGTTCTTGTGTTTGTCGGGCGCCACGATTCTCCAAATTACGTGAGCTTTCTCACGATCAGTACATGAAATCAGGAGTTACGCGATATGAAAAGTTAGACAGAGAGACAGACAGGCTCTCTCTCTCTCTCTCTCTCTCTCTCTCTCTCTCTCTCTCTCTCTCTCTCTCTCTCACACACACATACACACACCTGTCTGATCTTTCTACGCGACCCGGTGGCACTCCACCACCACCACCCTCTCCCCCCACGTCCCTCAATCGACTCCTCGTCCACAGCCACACTACGGATTGTCCTGCTGTAACTACGGCACCGGCAGTCCACAGTGAGCAGTTAAGCTCACGTTTTTATTAGGCAGAGGAGATAATGGAAAACCTCTCTCTTTCTCTCTGTCTGTTTGTCTGTCTGTCTGTCTGCATCTATGTATCTATCTGTCCATCTATCTAACCATCCATCTATCTATTTATCTGTCTATATATGGATCTATCTATCTATCTGTCTATCTATCTATCTATCTATCTATCCATCTACCAGTCAATCAGTCAGTCTATCTATCCGTCCACCTACTTGTCTATCGATTTCTCTCTCTCCTCTCTCTCTCTCTCTCTCTCTCTCTCTCTCTCTCTCTCTCTCTCTCTCTCTCTCTCTCTCTCTCTCTCTCTCTGTGTGTGTGTGTGTGTGTGTGTGTGTGTGTGTGTGTGTGTGTGTAACTGTGACTGCCTGTCTGTCTGCAGTAGACTCCGCTTGTTAGAAAGTCATGGAAAAAGACATTTTCTTTTCTTATATCGGAGGTTTGTTATATTAGAGTAGACCGACCTCGGATATGAAAAGTTATTGAGTGAAACGTTTTTGTTTGTTGCTAGTTTTGTAAACGAGGTGTGCGAACAGATTGTAAATTACATGTATTTCTCCTCCCTCCCTCCCTCCTCTCTCTCTCTCTCTCTCTCTCTCTCTCTCTCTCTCTCTCTCTCTCTCTCTCTCTCTCTCTCTCTCTGATGTATTTATCGGTTTGTCTGTCTTGCCACAATTGAGAGACAGACATAAAATTCTGCACTGGCTGTCAGCTCAAATGACTACTTCAAGCTAAATGTTTTTACTCCGTTGACGCGATGTGAAGAACGTGTAACAAATAAACTGGCATTACCCCTGACAAAGTCCC
>JADBJO010007206.1:70000-92500 GCA_016801955.1 Conus betulinus
CCCAATCCCTCTCCTCCGTTCCATCCTCAACTCCTCCCCCCCTCCCACTTTCACTCTGAGCGCCTCATTCTATCAGTCTCCTGGCCCTCACTCCATCGTTACTCTAACATCTCAAATAATATTCCATTTCTACCGTAGTTTTGCGGTTTTGCTTGGCTCTTTGCAACTGGTTGCTTGGTCACTGAAATGTTGAAGAAGGTTGGGTATTTGTTTCCTGAGACGCTGCTAAGGGCGAAGACTGTAGGCTGTATTCAAAACCATGTCCATGCTTGTCTCTTCTCTCCATGAATTAGGATTTTTTCTTTACCTCTCTCTGTCTCTCTCTCTATCTCTCTCTCTGTCTGTCTGTCTGTCTCTCAGTCTGTCTGTATGTATCTCTCTCTCTCTCTCTCTCTCTCTCTCTCTCTCTCTCTCTCTCTCTGTGTCTCATGACCACATTCCACATCCATGTCCTTTGATGTGATGTTGCAGGTTTGAGGAGTGGAGAGCCCACGTGGGCGGAGACCGACGGCAAGTCATCCTACTGGAAGACATCTTCGGGAAAGATCCGTCACAGAACACCAACTTCGTGGACTGGGTTCCAGCCTTTCCGACCATTCAGCAGCTGGCGACGAGTGACAAGTGTGTCGTCATCATCACCGTGAACGACATCGTTCTGGACAGTATCCATGCTGATCATGGCTGCTACAGCTTCCTGTCTGACGCTTTGAACTTGGCCGGCCAGGATGCCAGTCTTTCAGGAGACGAAAAGAGAAGACTTCTGAAAAGGCACTTGAAGGAGACTGGGGGAAATCAGTCCCTGTTGAAGTGCTGGAAGAGGTGGTTCGGTCTCCCCATAGTGCGGTACTTTTTCCAGCTCAGTGTAAGCTGTTCGCTGAATCGCCGCTGGACGACAGAGAAGCGATTGGAGTGTTTACAACTGGGACTGAGGACATTCCGAGTCCTTGTGGAACTGGACCCAAAATGTTTGTTCGAATACCACCGGATGTCATCCGAAAAGTTTGATGGAACCTGCTAAGAAGGTAGGGCGTTGGGGTTACTACTCCTTTATGAATAGGAAGGACGACATCAACGCAGTCTTTTATGATGCCGAATGGACAACTGAGGATATACAACTGATAGAACATTGCACTGGAACAAATACGAACAGTGGCGGGCCCTCTGAGGTCAAGAAACATGCTTCACTTACCTCGGGAAAATCTGAAGAGGACATCGCAGCTAACAATCATGTTTATGATGCTTTCTCTCGATTTCAGGATGGTTGTATGAAAGGTGACGGAGACCTAATGTTGGGGATAATTGAATCTGAGTTTGATGAGCTATTTTCTAACGAGAACGGGTTTTCTGCACTGCACGTGGCGACTCTTCTGGTCAAAGGAATGTTGTGGAGAGTCTCCTAGATCGTCAGTGTTCAGTGAATGCCGCAGATCAAAATGCGTGGACTCCGTTACACGTTGCCTGTTACGGTGGTCACACAGAGATCGCCAAACTTCTGATCAAGTATGGCGCAAAACTGGATATGGCCACTAAGCATGGAATGACTCCTTTGCACGTAGCTTGCAGGTATGGACACGCTGACATGGTCCTGGTTCTTCTACAGAACGACGCCACCATGGAGGCAAGACCTACCACTCGCTGCCGGGCTCTTCCACTTCATGTGGCTGCCTTCTATGGGTCATAACAATATAGTAGGATTGCTCATCGAATTCAAGGCCCAAACGAATGCCACAGACCGAGGTGGATGGCTTCCACTGCATTACGCCTGTCAGCAAGGTCATCTCAGCGTTGTTGAAACCCTCCTGTCGGCAGCAACCACACACAGACCTGCTGATGCCCGCCAGAGTCACCAGTTACACATCACATGCCGCAATGGTCACGTCCATCTGGTGAGAAGTCTCCTGCAGTGTGGACTTTCCTCTCATGATCAAGAGGGTAAAACAGCTGTGTGTAGGTCCTGTTACCTTAGCCACAAACTTCCGCTGGGAAAACCTCTCTCGCCATCAGATATACCCCGACAGGTCAGGCCACGGGAATGTATCAGCTTTGTACTTGGCCACGCAAAACGGGCACTATGACGTAGTGAATGCTTTGTTGAGAGCTGGTGCTTGTACAGAAGTTCGGCTACCACAAGGGTGGACATCGTTGCTTATAGCCAGTTTCAAGGGTCACCACCACATTGTTGACCTGCTTCTACAGTACAAAGCTGATGTAAATGACTCGCTTGATAATGTTCTGTGGACAGCTTTACATCTGTCCGCCGCAAACGGGCACAGAGAATCAATGGATGTTTCTACTGGAATATGGCGCAATCCCTGACATACGGGGACACTATATGGGTACAGTCCCCTGGAGCGAGCCTGCCTCTGCGGACATAGCAATGCCTTCCCCAGTTTGCTTCCCAGAGTGAAGCATTTGTACACTGATAAGGAATCTGCAGGACATCTGCTATCTTCGGCGAGTTGCAGTGATTCTGCTGATGTCATCTGTTCTCTGCAAGAGTGGCTTCCAGACATTTTTCAAATCGCCCAAGAATCGGCAGCTCTCCACGAGGCATGCAAACGTGGAAATCTGGAGATTATCAATACATTCTTAGCGCACGATTTCCCTGTCAACACATCGAGTGATTCCAGTGCATACAGAGGAGAAAGGCCAATCCACGTTGCAAGTGTACATGGCCACCCAGCGGTTGTTGAGGCTCTGATCAGTCATGGAGCACAAGTAAACGAGAAGACATCAGGTGGTGACACTGCCCTGCACCTTGCATGCAGGGAGAACCACATTGACGTTGTGACGGTGCTGCTACAGAAAGGTTCTGCAGACACAGAAAGCCAAACGAAAAGAGGCCAAACGTCACTCCACATCGCAGCAAACAAATGCTTTGACGACATCGTTGCTCTTCTTGTCGCATACAGTGCGAATGTAAATGCACAGGATGTAAAAGAAGAGACACCGTTGATCTGTGGGAGGCAATACAGTTTGGTGGCAGACATTCTTCTGGCCAACAATGCAGACACGAGCATCAGTGCAGCTGATGGCGAAACGGTGTTGCACAAAGTTTGCACTTATGGTAATGAAGGCACCCTGCACAGCCTTCTCTCTCACAGAATGAACCTGGAAATCAGGGGACAGAAGTGGGTCAAACACCACTGCACAGTGCCTGCAAAGCCAAAAGAAACAGGCATGGCATGGTTCGGCTGCTGCTTCAGCACGAAGCAAACGTGGAAGCTGCTGATGACCAGGGAACAACTCCTGTTCAACTTGCTTCTCACTCTGGAGACATGGACTTGCTACGTGAGTTACTTCAACATGGTGGCAGGGTCGACAGCCGCAACAAGAAAGGAGAAACGCCTTTGCATCAAGCCTGCATGGAGGGTCATCATCACGTGATCAAGGTGCTTCTTCAGGCCAAGGCATTCGTTGACCAGCCTGATCATGATGGCAACACCCCACTGCATAAAGCCTGTGCAAATCTTCACACAGATTCGGTTAGAGTTCTGCTAGAGTGCGGAGCGAACATCAGTATTGAGAACAAAGATGCTTGTCTCCACTGAATGTTGTTCAGTCTGTGAGGTCTGAAGCTCAAATCTCAGAGGAGGAAGAAAACGTCACAGAGATGAGAAAAGCATGGGAATCATGTTCTTTCTAACGACATTTTATCACCATTTTGACCACAAGAGTTCTTCTGAGGAGGTCCAGGACTCAACAGACGAAAGATGTGAAAAGTTTCGGCAAACTGGTGCTAACATTAGTGACATACCTCTGGAAAAGGGTCTTGAAGAAAGCGCTGATGTAACAGTACTGGGTAGAAAGGCCGAATTAGAAAGGGGAAGAAATGGAACGAAGGAGGATTCGAAAAATGCCGAAGTTGAACAGAAAGCTTGGTGACACGTTTGATAGTGGAACAGATGTTGATGGTGTAAAGGGTAAGGGGAACTGCACATTAGAGGGAACGGTATCTACAGTAGGTGAGAAAGTCGAAAGGAAAACAGGAGCTGTTATCAGCATATCAGCACATGAGACTGACACTGAGACCGACAACAACGGGTGACCTGAGAGTAGACAAGACTGTAAGATTTGAGACTGAGGGTGTTCTCAATATTCAAGACCCCGTGGGACCGGGTGAACACGAAGGCAACTCGGGTAAAAGCCCAGCCTCCGAGGAGTTGGCCACACAACCGAGAGAAACTGTGAAAAATGACGAGATGTTTGCCAGCTTTCAGAATGATCATGCCTACAAAGAACAGCCGGTCTGTCCAGAAGCACCAGAAACTACGGAAGTAGACCAGGATCTGCAGCCTTTACAGTTACCAGGAGTCACAGGAAGAACCCTTCAGCTCCGAGGTGGCCCACCCTTTGCACAGAGCCTGTTTCCAGGGCACCACAAGCCAGGTTCGCCGTCATCTCACCTCCAGCAGCGTCAATGCTGTCAGCGACACGAGGAGAACCGCTCTGCACTATGCTTGTGCTGCCGGCGAAGACGACATTGCATCACTGCTTCTACGATGCGGTGCAAACCCATCTCTGACAGATGTGTCCGGTCGTACTTGTCTGCACGTGGCTTCTTTCCACGGTCGTCTAGGCACGGTGGACATGATGCTGACCCAGAAACTGGACGTCAACCTTGCGGACAAGGACGGAAGGACGGCTCTGCACCTGGCAGCCTCTCAAGGTCACGGCTTGGTCGCGGCGCTGCTTATTAGTCGCGGTGCCAAGGTCAACCAAGTCGATGATCAGGGCAACTCGGCGCTGATGCTGGCTAGTGCCGGCAGTCACCAGGATGTGGGCGTGATCCTAATCAACTCTGGCGCGGATCTGGAGTGCCGAAACAAGCAGGGGGAGGCTGTTGGTGATGCCGTGAAGTCCAGGAATTTGTTCATGCTGGAGGCATCGATTGCCAGGCACTCTGCAGACAGAGAGCGGCTGCCAGCAAAAGAACGATTGTGCCGGAACAGTTGGCACTTGTCGGATTTGTCTTGCGTGGCGGTGTTCGTTGTAGCTTTCATTGCGTGTGCAGCAACCGTGTTTTTCACTTGGTGGTAAATGTACTGTCTTTCGCAAAAAAAATGTAGCGGGTGAACAACTGAATGCACGAGGTATAGTGTAGGCATTCAACCCTTCGGTCTTCGACAGGTTTGACAAAGCAAAGGAATTTGAAATAGACAAAAATGCATGAATGTCAACATGTTTGTGGATGCTGTATAATTATATGGTATTTCCTTCAGAGCCGAATGTTTCTCTTCGCTTCGTGCAGCTCCCCTAAAGAAGGAAACACGCACATGGATGGAAACCTTTGTTTTACGCTGGCCTGGACGCCTCTTTCGGAGCAGTTGCCCCTCGTCAGCTGGCTTGGCAGGTGCCAGAAATGTGTTGGCACCACAGAGACACAACAAATGCGGACACCAAAATGTGTGTGTGTGTATTTGTGTGTGTGTGTGTGTGTGTGTGTGTGTGTGTGTGTGTGTGTGTGTGTGTGTGTGAGAGAGAGAGAGAGAGAGAGAGAGAGTAATCATGATCATGATTGATCTTTTTCTATAACTGTATTACTTTGACAATTTACGTTTTCATTCTGTCCTATAGGAGATGTCTATAAAACGATGTACTACTTTTCTCAGATATGCTTAAACGAACTCCTTACATTTAAGCTTGGATATAGGCATACACTTGAATATAATACGGTCCTTATATCCTCGCGCGTGAGCGCGCGCTCACAAGCACGCATGCATGCACATAAACATACGCACAGTAATCTCTTTGCTCTGAGATGATTATAGGTGATGTCAGTATACTATGGGCAACACAGAAATGTCACTGCAGGATCGATTCTGAAGAAACATGTGTTGGTACAACATTATAAACGCCATTAAAAAGATGAAAAACAACATATCGGGTATCAGCCGGTTAACTTCTTTTAAAGAAACTGAGCTCCAGAAAACAACCGCCCAACAAATGATCGCAAATCCACCATAGAAGACCTACAGCTAGGGCCGTGTCTGGGTATTTGTAGTCGCCACATGCCCTCAAAACTCTTGGTGGCATATTTGCCCCTTACTACCACGGTCATGTCATTCTGTTGGATATTGTGTTTAGTTTATACTCCGTATCTTTTGCATACCGAGTGTCCGTTTGATATTGTACTACACTGCATACTGGGTCTACTTCATACTGAATGCCTATTGCTACTTGGTACTGTGATATGTATGTATAAGGCTCACAGCGTACATTTCATACCATGTATCTATCGCATGCCATGTGCACATTTTACGCTATTTTGTCTATTGCTAACAGAGTGTTTACATCATACTGTGTATAGATCGCATTTTGGTTTTGTTTCACTTCACTTATCTATTCCATACTGTGTGTGTTTTGTATATATCTGATTGATATCTCATATGTAGTATACGCAAGACTCGCATTTCACATGTTGCATCTACCGACTACTGTGCGTGTATGTACTTTTTATCTGCTGCATACGGTGTACACATTGAATCTCCAAGTCTTCTATCAACTAACTGAATAATGCTGTAGCCTGAGACACTGGAACAATCCAACTGTCTTTTGAAGAGATTGATTTGTTATTACACATAACATATTTTACAATGGAGACAGCGGAAAAACTATTAAGCGTGTGGAAACACCAACGTTAATTTCATTCTGACAGCAGAATCGTACCGTTCACTTCATGGTCAGTTATGGGGATAATGCCGTCAATGGTAGTGTAAATAAAAAAAAAGAAAAAAACTTTTGTTAATCCATGCCACAGATTGTTACTGCTCATCCATTTTAAAGAATATATAAATAAAGCTGTTACCGTTATGCAGAAAGCAGTGAAATGCTAATATATGAAAGGTTGGCGGTGCCCCGTTGCGATCCCGCGGTTTCTTACTTCTATACAAAACTGCCCCCTTCCGTCGCTTTCTTTGGCCACCTTTTTGGTTTTCTTTGTGTTTTTCTACCTGTGTGATTCTCTCCCTTCCGTCGCTTCCTTTGGCCACCTTTTTGGCTTTCTTTGTGTTTTTCTACCTCTGTGATTCTCTCCCTTCCGTCGTTCTAGCTTGGCACTAGCATGCCACCCAAGCAGCGTGCTGCACCTAGGGTGCCTAGCTAGATTCTAGGTAGGTTCTACCCGTCACTCAAGCAAGTGCTGACCTAGGGAACCAAGCTAGATTCTAGCACAGTCCTAGCCTGCCTGCCACCCTAGCACGCGCGCTCTACCTCCCATAATGCGCTGAGTCATCAGGCCAACCAAACTGGCCTATATTTAGCGCAAATCTCAATTCCATTTTTTCTTTATGTTTTTCTTTTGTTTCACATTCTACAGTATTCTAGCTGCGTAATCACCAGAATGATAGAAAACACGAGAATGTTGCACATGTTTTGATTGTTTTATGTTTTTTTTTTCGTATTTACATGAGATTTTCCGATCCGGATTTTGTGTGGTGGTCGTCTGGACTTTTCATTGACCGGAGTCGTGCCGTTTGCCGTTCTTTGTTCGCCGGTGCAAAGCAGCTGTGAACACGTGTGTCACTTACAGTGGGCTTTTTGGACTTTTCTCCATTTTTTAAAAGGTAGCTGTTGTACTTTTTTTTTTTAAAACATGTCTTCGTACTGGTTGAAAAAAAACAGACGTATACGAAAATTTGTTTCTGAGACTTTGAAAGCCTGTGATCAGGCTGCTGTGATTTTCGGCGAAAACGAAGCCAAAGCGCAAAAATTGTCTTTTGTGTGTGATTCTGTTGAACTTGATTCAGATCGATAGCCGCCACTTCTCCGTAGTAGTCCTTTGTGTTCGGACTCTGTTAGTGACAGTCGTGATGTTCAATTGAACACACTCCTGTTAGACGTAATAATCATACTGATCACACAGACAGTAGTGCTTCTGATACAAATGATGGACTTGATGGGCTTGTTGGTGGTAATAAGTCTGATAGCGCCACAGAACTTAGCACCAATGAAGTTGAGAACTGGGAAAACGACATTTATACTGATACACTTCAGGTTTTTGTGATTCTTATAACGATGATTTAGAAGGTGAAATGAATGAAGAGAATTTTGTACTTTTGCTGCTGCATGTTGGCATTTTTTGTTTATGTAGCTCTGAATTATGTGAAAGTCATGTTGATTATGGAGCGGCATGAAACGAACATTACTGATGAAGACGTACATGAGCGATTGGCTGGCCACATGGAGGGACTGTGTCCCAGGTGGCAAAAGTAAGCCAAAAACAGTGGTGGTGGTTGTGGACGACCCGGCAGAGGCCAACACAGAAATTGTGTGACTCAATGCATTTAAGAGAATTTTTTTCAATAAAATTACCTGAATTGCTCCCATAATAACTGATGTTGTGTGTGTGTGTGTGTGTGTGTGTGTGTGTGTGTGTGTGTGTGTGTGTGTGTGTGTGTGTGTGTGTGTGTGTGTGTGTGTGTGTGTGTGTGTGTGTGTGTGTGTGTGTACATGCGTGCGTGCGTGTGTGTGCGTGCATGCGAGTATGAATTTCATGGTGGACAACAAACAGAATGGCTGTGAAGCCTGGATACTGTGAAAGGATGAAGAAAATATAATCAATGCAACAGAAAAGAGGTTCTACGGACGACTTTCCAGAATCAAATGGACAGACACAAGAACAAACCACAGCATGTTAAATGAACTGAATGCTAAGCACCAACTGTTCACAGGGATCAACAGAAGAAAACTGAAACATGTAGGCCATGTGATCAAAAACACAAAGATAGGATTGATGTCAACAGTCATGCAGGGGAAAGTTTAAGCAAAGTTCAGAAAGGGACAACTGCACACATCCTACTTCAACAACATTGCTGGTGTGTGTGTTTTGGAAGTTGCCTACAGATGTCTCAATTGTGAGACTTGGAGAAGATGTGTGACTTTGGGAGACAATGGCACCCACTGGCGACACGGGTGAAGGAGAAGGATGAGGTAGATGATGATGGCAATACAGCCCATCATTGAACTAGCTATAGAAGGCCAGCGTCAGCCGTGCTAGAACTAGCATTACTAGTTGCAAAGTGAGACAACTGCAGGCGGAAATCCAAACAAATCTTAAATAAATGTTAGCGAACCGCCAGAGAGAAACGTGGACAAACGAGTCACAAGACAAAACACGATGCGTTTTGACCTCTTAGGTCTTCTTCAAGCAAGACACAAACAAGCAGGACAATGAAAAGGAACGAATTTGTCACTTAGCTTAGATCTCTTCAGCGTTGAATCAACGCCTGCCTACCTTGCGCTGAAGAGATATAAGCTAAGTGACAAATTCGTTCGGCACAGGCACAGTGTTTATGTCTTGCCTGAAGAAGACCTAGGAGGTCGAAACGCATCGTGTGTTGTCTTGTGTCTCGTTTGTCCACGTTTCTCTTGGCGGTTCGCTAACATTTATTTAAGATTTATTTAGTATTTACTAGCTAGGATGCCAAGCTAGAACCAAGGATAGGCCCATGTAGAACTAGCTAGGGTGCCAAGCTAGAACCAAGGTTGGGCCCATGTAGAACTAGCTAGGGTGCCAAGCTAGAACCAAGGTTGGGCCCATGTAGAACTAGCTAGGGTGCCAAGCTAGAACCAAGGTTGCACCTTTTTGGTTTTCTTTGTGTTTTTTCTGCTTTTGTGATTTTCTCCCTTCCGTCGCTTCCTTTGGTCATCTTTTTTTTTCTTTTCTTTTAGCAGTGTGTTTTTCTGCCTTTGGGATTCTTCTCTCGTGTTCGTTCTGGACTCTTTTACACATTCCTGTGGTCACAGTTTATGACATCACAGTTCAGAGCATTGGCCTAATGTCTTTTTTGTTGCATTAAAGCGCTTTTAATATTTTTATCTTTAACGTCAGACCTGGGAACGAGTTACGGTAATGCGTGGCGCTCTTAGCGCATCCTGTTCATATTTGGCATGTTAATAGTTCAGTTACCACGTTATGAATTTGCTGATACTGTTCGTTGGACATATTTATCCCTCTTCGTTTCATTTTCAAGATACCATATTCAAGATGTCACGCTTTTTCCCTGCTCGTTGACGGCCCTGAAGAGGCTCAATGTTGTTGGCCGGACTGTAATAAACAAGCGAAAGATTACAGTCTGCGGGATAATATTGTAAAGTTTGCAAATGCAGTGGTATACTGCAAATTCCGTTAACTACATCGGGTGATGATAAAAAAAAAAGAATTGTAGATAATATCGGAATAACAACGTAAACGGACTCGAGACTTGCTGCTATGGTCACATCTTTCAGTTTCGTTGTCAGAGTAATGATATATTTTACATGTATAGAACCCAATAACACAGCCGTCGCTTTCTGTACAGGTCATTGTACCAACACATGGTTATCCTTTACAGTTAAACGTGTCCCTTTGCAAATATTGGTTATATGTATGCGAATGACAGTGGATTACAAGTGCTCTTTTCATGAGAAAGATCTCAGGATAATACTGTTAAATTCTTTGTGGACACAAGCTAGGCACACCACACCTACTAATAGTCGATATAAATCATGACATAGTCGAAGGCTGGTTGACATTTCCCATTAGTAAAGGAAAGCAGTCCAACGAACCGCATGGGAGGGGTCTGCGACGAGAGTTTTAGGTGGGTCGGTGTGTCCTCTAGAGGAGGACTTGGAGTATTTTTTTCTATGAAAACTATGTTCAAATTTCACGTCCACCCTCTCTCTTCCTTGTGATGGAAGGAGCAACTTTCCGGTACTAGTCATCGGAAGAAATTTTGATTTATCTCGGGACTGTTAAAATATTCAGTAGTGGCTTAGGTTAAGTTTTTTAAGCTTGTACTCTTAAAAGTAGTTGTAGCTCCGAGAGACAGAATTAGAGAGAAGTTCAAACATTCAATACTAACTGAACAACAAAGAACTGACACAAGTGAAGTGCACTTTCACACATCAACTTTACTTGTTTACAGACAGGTGAATAGTTAAAGTTAGCTCACCATAGACATAATTTCTATACGCTGATTTCTGGTTCTCACTGTTTCATCAATAAGCGAGGGAAAGCTCTGCACGAGTTGAGTTGGAGTCTGCTTGGAGTATCTGACTTAACTGATATCAGAGAGATAGTTGATCTCTCTCTCTTGTGGCTGGTGACTGATCCTGTTGTGTAGACCGCTAGGCTGTGGGGGTGTAGTCCGCCAGACTTGCCCGGGTAGCCGCGATCCCAGGTCTGCGATAAAGACAGCCTGGTCTGTAGTTAAGTTGCTGAGAGTCTGCTTGTCAAGTTCACACATTTGCCCTCTACCTTTCTGAAGAGGTGAGAGAACTCAGCCAACAAAGGATTACGCTAGTATAGAGTTTCTTCTATAATTATCAATCTCTACTTTGTTTAGAGGTTGAGTGGAGTTTACATGTGGTGAAGACTTAAGTCATACACTACAAAGCATTCCAACAATCACAGTATTCATCAATCACCGATCTGATCAGCGTGGAAATCGTACAGACGCGCCGACGGCTCTGTATCGATCCGTAGCATCATTCCACGATGGGGGTGTAGGCTTGCCGGGCATATATGGAAGTTGTGGAGTTCAGGAAGGATGGTGGGGGTGGTGGATGCCTGTACGTTCCATTCATATATTGGGGTGTGCGTGCGCTACCATGCACCGGAAGGGAAAGGGTAAGTGTGAGGAGAGAGGGGGTTAGCCTTCTGTCTCCTGTTCTGTTCCATGTGGTCTGTGTGGAGTCCCGTTTCACGTGCAGTCTGTGTGGAGTTCAAAACTCAGCAAGGAGTGAGTGCTGAGTCATCAAGCATTAAAGTTTGGTGGGGCTGGGTGGCATGCACTTCGGTCAAAATCCTTGGTGAAGAGCAGCTGGGCTCTTGTTCTGGTGCCAGCGTTTGCGCTGTGGGTCTGACTTCGGTTAATATGGTGAGCCGACCCTCTGGAGCGTTTGCTCTTGGTCGCGCAGTTGTCAGTGTTTCTGTGTGTGCTGCGACCCTGAGGTTCAGGTGCTGGGGTGGCCAGCCGCAGTTGTCGTCGTCGTTTTCTGTTGTCGCAGGTATGTGGACTTAATTAAGGTGTCAGTAGTGTAGTTAAGGGTGGGTTGTCTTGTGCACATTTCTGTCAACTCGTACAAAGGTGTAAATAATATGAGCTCATGTTTTGAAAGAATTTCAAGTTTTCTTAGGGAGAAAGGAAGGGAGATAAAATAGGGGGAATAAGGACTAAAACGAAGCAAGCTTAGGAAAGTATGTTGATGGAGGGTTTCGACCAGTGGGTTATGTTGAGAGGTGGAAACAGGGAATAGAAAAGAAGGAATTTGATTATGAAGTTTTGAACGAAAATGTAAATAGCTGTCATTGGTTCGATCCTGGTGTTAGAATCGAGTTGTACTTATTCGTGTCAGGGGGGTTCGTACGGAAATGCTTTCGGGAAGCATAGACAGGGTGTGTTTGCACTGGGTGCTGTAGAGGTTATGATTGTGCCGTGTCATGGAAGTTATTGGAAAGGGTAAGTGTTGTGTAGTTGTATGAAGAGGTACTAGTGTCAAGCAGCGCGGTTTTGTATAGTGTGGGTACGCTAATTCAATAATATAGATTTAAAATTTTTTCTTCATTGTGGGAGATTTGTGGGAGTATGCTTATGCCTTGGGTGATTGGCGCGGAGATAATAGCCGTCCTGTTGGTCTTCTTTCTTTGGAATCGAGGCATGGTATCTGTTGTGGACGTTACAGTATGACTGAGAATGTGTGTGAGGGAAGGCGTATTATGAAGTAGCTCTTTTGTATACCATAGCGCAAGAAGGAGTATAACTTTGTGGTATAAAATGAGTGGGATGATGATAGATGTAACTCGCTTATGGAGCTAATAGGCTCTGGGGTGCGTACGAAAATCCTAGAAAGGGGTGAACTAAGGGGTTACCTTGATCAGTGATGTATGTAGTTATGTATATCTACGGTTGGAGGGTAAAAGCCATCTCAAGTGCAGGTGAGGGCGCATTCCTACCATCCTGTGACGCGGTACACCAGGCGGTGCAGGGCCGTTTTGTCGGGGAGCGGTGGACAGCCAGTTGCTGGGTTCCTGTCCCTGACTGACCGGCGTTCGTAGCAGGTGCCTGCGGTTACCCCACCTGCACTCCCCATCCTGCTATGCCCCAGACTGTTGTCCCAGTCCTTCCCCTTTCCGATGCTACATCCCCTTTCCCTTTCTCCCCATCCGGTCGGGTCTTCACAGCTTTGCCATTAATGTCGCCGTTCTGCTGGCGCCGTTGTTGGTGTCGCTGTTGCTGCTGGCGCCGCTGCTGCTGGCGCCGTTGTTGGTGTCGCTGTTGCTGCTGGCGCCGTTGCTGCTGTCGCCGTTGCTGTTGGCGTCGTTGCTGTTGTCGCCGCCGCTGCTGATCCCCCGTATCACCGACTCTTGACTGATCGCCGCCATTGAGGGGGTGTCGTCGCCGCCATGGGTGTGAGTTGTCACTGTGGTTGGTGGCAGTCGTCGCTGTCGCCGTTGTGTTGGCGGTGGCTGCTGAATTCCACTGATGTTGTGGAAGCCGGTGTGTCACTGTCATCAATGTCATCTATGTCACGCAGATTCGTCTGGCCACCGTTACCGTCGCCGTCGTGAGACTGTCGTCGTCGTGGCCTGTTTTCCTTTTGTGTTGAGTTTTTTTTTTGTGGCTATAAAACACCTGAAGACATTGGGTTTGGGTGTGCATACGTGAAGGATGGATGTTGATTGAAAAGGGTATGACGGAAGGGATGAATGTGTGCAGTGAAGTATATGCAAAATGAATATAGTAATATGAAGTTAGTATAGTTTGGTGTGGTTTTTTTTTTTTTTTTTTTTTTTTTTTTTGGGGGGGGGGGGGGGGGGGGGTTGGTCATGAAAAGGATTGACTTGTATTATGCTATGTGTAATATACTGCTGGCCTGAGGAACTCTGCACACTGTAGCTGGATAAGGGGTAAAATAACTTATTGTGGCTGCCTTGGCCGTAGGAACAGTGTGCTTTCAGGCTTGGGTCTGTGACGTATCCATAGGAGATTCCGCTCATTGATTGTTTTGTCGGGAAATAAAATTGTTTTGTTGTCAGTTCATGTGTGGCGTGTTGTCTGTTTAGTGGGTTAGTTGTGTGTGTGGGGCGGGGGGGGAAGGGGGGGGGGGCGGGTTTGTTTCTTTTATGTCCGGCTTAGCGTTCCGTGACAGAGGTTGAGTGGAGTTTACATGTGGTGTAGACTTAAGTCATATACTACAAAGCATTCCAACAATCACCAGTATTCATAAATCTACTTAGCAGTTTTCACTTAGTACAGGCATACTGTTTTTCTGATCAAAATTCATCATTCAGTTATTATCGTGACAAATAGAATTGCCTACTGGCAGAAGTCAGATTGTACACATGGTAATAGCTTTTACCACATGGCGGCAAGCAAACTACTTCAACAGAATACTCATTGATTATTCAGATAAATGTCACCAAGGATTAGCACAAACTTACACTGTTAAAACCACATGGCATACACACAATCAATGCATAGATTCAAAATGTAGAAACATAGTTTCAACTTATGTTTCTGAGAAAATCAGTAAAGCTTAGTCAGAGTAGAAGATAACCTTGCCTTCTGTCTGCTTTTCCCCCGGTGTGTTTCTTGCTTCACATGCAGCTGGTTAGAGGCACAGTGCATAGGTGTCAACCCAGTTTTCCTCATTTTACAACTTCCCATATTGAAAAGTACTTTTCCCCTTATTCCGAGCCCAAAAACCTTACACATTACGGAAAACGAAACAAAAAAAAATTGCTGTGAATACAATGTGATACTCAATATCAGGCAGAACTTCTTGAAACAAATGGCGGTTGAAGACAGTTTATGAATAACAATAACATGTACCCATTCAACAGAATCTCCTCTTCCATTCCAGCAGAGTGCATCACTTGAGACAGTTTGTAGATCAAATCACACACCTTTTAGTGAAACATTGACAATGATGCAGAATTAAAACTGTTTATAAACCCATTGTTTACACACTCTTCCACTTTACCAATATCATGAGTCCATCAAAGTCACAAACCAATTTGTTCCGTGCACTTTCCACTCCTACCAAACATCATTAGTCCATCAGAGTCAGGAGTACATTAGTTACTGTGATCCCCAAAGTTTCGATTCCCAATCATACCAATTTCCCTTTCACAAAATCGGCAAAGTTATCAGAAAATAGAACTGGGTAGAACTTTACTTTAGAAGAAATAACATCAGGGTCTTCTTCTTCTTCTCTGTCTTCATTGCGCACAGGGAAATGTTCGTTAACGTTTCAGTGCTAAGAATCTGTGTCGTCTGCTATGAAAATTTGTTCACCTCTGAATTTGCCTCAATGATTTAAGATTTGCCCGTATAAATCAGTTTTACCCATATTGAAACTTGTATACAGCCGTACAGACCCGAAATCGTAGGTTTCCCGTACAGCAATATGGGAAAACTGTACAGATTGACATCTATGACAGTGAGTGTGCGACACTATGTGTCTTCTATTTGTATACTAAAATGTCCAGTCAGGTTAGGTTTTGGGTGACACTATGTCACTCAAAACAATGAAAAGGGACGGGGAGGGTCTGTCATCCCCACCCCTGTCCGTGGAGGGGTGAGTGGGGGGGGGGGGGGGGGGGGGGGGGAGGTGGTTAGCATTTTAGACAGAAGAACGAATGCTAATTCACAAAGCGCGGCGGAAGAACGCATGCTAAGTAGCCAAGCGCTATACGCTAGTTAACACAATTTCGTCACACCAGCCACATACACAACGGTCAGGTGCAGGTGGTGGATATACAGGGAAGGGAGGGGAACTAAGAGAAGGCCCGGTGACCTTTGTGTCAAGTTGACACCCTCCCTTTCCGTTGTAGAGGAGGGGGAGAGAGGGAAAATAGGGTGACTGTTGACATATTCCCACAATGAAGTAAGCTTATTGGGCAACAGATGTTGTGAAGTCAGGCTGTCTGCTGATTTCAAAGAGAGTTTCGACAAGACGGCCGAGAGACTGACAACGTAGTCATGACATTACGTAAACTTTTATGTCGTGACTCGCTGCATCAGGGACAGAAAGAAGGAGAGAAGGGTGGTGGTGGTAGTGGTGGGGGGGGGGGGGGGGGGGGGAGGTGGCATAGGTTAGAAATTTATACTGCTGTGTGTGTTGTGTTGTGTGTGTGTGTGTGTGTGTGTGTGCGTGTGTGTGTGATACACAGGAGAGCGAAAGAAAGAGGGAGAGATTGATTGTGTGTGTGTGTGTGTGTGTGTGTGCAATTTGTACAAGAGGGTGGGTGTTTGGGACCGATTGGGTGGAGTTGCCAAGTGACTCGTCACAGGGACGGGAGGATATTTTGGCTGTTAGAGCATCAAAATCGGTACCTGTACGTTCGTTTATAAAAAGAAAATAGAAATACCAAAGGAATACCCCCAGATCCATTCAAACATACTCAAAACGCCTTAATTCAGGGTCCATCCCCTTTTTCCTCCCAAGAACCAATAAAAAGAATGCTTCTGTTATAAACTCAGTCACATCTGGTAGAAAATTCGCGAAGGAGGTCTTCATGGAATCTGCTGCGAAGTGTGTATGTCGGCTGACACGCAAATTCCAATGTTCTATGACATGTTTTAAGTACGTGGCCGATCATATTGTATGCACCTTGAAACTCTTCACCTTTTAAAAGTTATGACTGCATCTTAAGAGTGGGTGGTGTGTAATCAGTAAAAACAAACAACAAAAAAAAAAACGAACAAAAAAAACGGCTAACAATAACTAGAGGCAAATGAACATTATTTTGAGTTTGGATGGATGTGGGGGAAAAGTTTTATTGTCTGTGTTCCAATCATCTTACCAGTGGTTTTTGACAAAACTATGGACTTTGGGCCTCAAACGTAAAAGAAAAATTAATATTCCGCTGAATGAAACACACATAACTTACAAGACAAAAACACTAATCGACCTCTTTGGTCTCCATCAGGTAAGACCAACATTCATGACAATGAAAACGAAGAGCAATACCTTTCTGTCCTTAAACTAGGCGTAAAATGGATGTGGCCTCAAATTTGTGCGGAGTATAGATGATAAGAACAGTACTTTATGTGTTTTTGGCCAGATGATCATCTTCCTAACTGCCTCAGATACAAACATGACTGGGAAACCATGCAAGAACAATGTTGTAACCACGAAATCTGAGAATGTGTAAGAAAGAGATTTAAAACAATGAGGGGGGTGGGGGTGGGTTGGGAATGGTCGGGAGTTTTATACGGTGGTTCAGGTTAAGGCTGGCTGTGGCCTAGTCCTTATTACTGGATTAATGGAACATGACGAGTGCCAGGATCAGGGCTGTAGATTCAGCAGTGTTGATTGAACTGTCCAAACATGTTCTGTACATACTCGAGTGGGAGCATTTGAAAAATAAGCATCATAAGCATGTCCTTCTTCAGACTCAGAACTATCACTAAATAATCCTAAGGAGGATGGAGATTTTGAACATAATACGGCTATAGAAGAAAGATCTTTATACTAGAATAAACAGATTGCAGCGGGTCAGCAGTGTTTTAAAAAAAGTCCATGGTGGACTGTTGGGGAATTTGGATTGATCAGAATCCCAACAGTGTTCAGTGTGAAACAGAAGTAGGGTATGTTGCTTTTCTCCCTAAAGTTGACGGTTACCCTAACGTGAACTGATGAAAATGGAAAACGAATTGAAATGGGACTTCAAATGCACGAAGACTGTAATATTGAAATAATCTTTTAGCCTTGTGAAAATTCAAAACTATACATAGCGAATGTTTTTAATGTTCATACATTTATACAGACAACACTTCAAAAAGATGTCACGTCGTGAAATACAAGTCCTACTGATGTAAAAAAAAAGAGTAGATCAGCGATGACGAGCACGCCGTTCACATCGCTTACACTATGGGATCACCACCACTATGACGGAGAACTACCAAAGGATACACGTGTGGGGGACGTTTTACAGGCCGAGTTCCGCCACGTTTCTCTCTCAGCACCGTCAGCAACAAACACAGCGGTTGCTGGGTCTTCGGTGTCTCGACCCGCAGTTCGATGATGGGTGCGCGGATGCAGGAGGAAGATGTGCAGAAGGACAGGGGATCAGCAGACGCCAGCGGAGCCAGCCATCAAGGCGCGAGGAGCTGACGGGTGGGGCCAGCTGACGGCAGGCACGGAGCACTGGGAACCATGCGTCTGCACAGTCAACAGGAATGAAGTCAGAGGGGCTTAGGGGGCCTTTTGGAAAATGTACAGTCAGAATCCCAGGCCCCATGTTTTGAGCTGTGTGCGTGCTTGCGTGCGTGCGCGCGCGCGCGCGCGTGTGTGTGTGTGTGTGTGTGTGTGTGCGTGCGTGCGTGCGTGCGTGCATGCGTGTGTGTGTGTGTGTGTGTGTGCGCGCGCGTGCGTGCTATGTTTACATTGATTCTTTAAGCGAGGATAAAATTATTAACGAAATGCAGCTTCTTTGTTTCATTATTTACTCTTCTCCTACGGGGGTTGATGCGGATACTGCTCCTATTTCCCACCCACCCCCTCCCTCCCCCCTCCCCCCCCCCCCCCTCCTCCCTGCGGTTGGACCAATGCTTGTGTTTCAGAGGAAATAAACAGTGATCCCATGAGAAGCATGCACGGAAAGATTTTCTCTCCCGTCAAAAGTCCGCAACTTCAGACAGAGAAATATGTCATAGCAGTCCGTTTTTTACAATGTTAAGAGTAGCACCAGCTTCAGACATTGAAGTCTGTCAGGACGTTCAGTAAAAACAACGTGAAGCTGCGCCCAGATTCAGAGAAATCTGCCATTACCGTAATATAACGTGAGTGCACCACAACTTCAGACCGAAAAATCTGTCATGACAGTCGGTTAATTAAACAATGCAAGAGCAGCCTAAACTTCAGATAAATCTGTCATGATGGTCAGTAATACAATGCGAGAGCGTCCCTAGCTTTGAACAGGGAAATCCGGTGGACTTTCATACATTTCCAACACCATAAATCGATTCGTCATCCCTTGATCATCGATTAATTCAACCAAGAAAAGAGATGGCACAACAATACAATCCGTATCTCGGTCCAAACATGTTTTCCTCATTCACATTTTCATGACAACCAGTAAAAGCAAGATTTTTTTTTTAAGTGTATCAAAGATTCTGCAGACCTGGTTTGTATAAAGAAAACAAAAAACTGCAGACGGATAAACATGCGGACAGGTACCAAAAAGGGATGCATATCGGGATGGATGTCTTAAGTCTGCTCGCCACCTACTCTTTTTCCCAGTGTCTAGACCTACACCTTCACAGAGAGTGGTCCTCAGTGACAATGTCAGCATTCCTTTTGCACAAGCAGCAACCCTGAGAACATACAGCCTTGTCACGTGTTGTCGTCATTTCCTGCATTTTTATACCCACTCTTCATTTTCCTTATAAACATTACGTTTTGGGACGGGTGCATAGACACTCACTCTTTCTCTCTCGCACACATTCGCAACAGAACTTCAGGGTCACAGGCAGTCTGGGTATCACAGAAGACAAAAGCATGTAGTTAACTAAATTATATCAAAACTGTATAGGCTTACCACGGTGATAAATGTACACGACGACCGTCCCCTCTACCTTCTTAAAATGATTAATGTAAATTTACATATTGTTTTTTCCGTTTCATTCAGGTGGAACTGGAAATGACAAGCTAAGGCTTTGGAGAGTTGTGTTGTATACCTTCCTGTGGACAGCAAGCGTGTTTCTTGTTGCACACAGGCAACTGGACTCGGATGACATAGCATCGTTTACGTGACAACAGCAGCATCTGAAGAGCAGGATCAGGGTCGTCATCATCCAGACCACCACAGAGCTGCTTCCTTCAAGCTGGTCGGCGATGGCCATGTCTCTGCTGACCTCACGGGTCTGCACAGTAAACGAAAATGAAGTCAGAGGGGCTTAGGGGGTCTTGTAGACAATGTAGTAGAATTCCAGGCCCCATGCTTCGAGTCTGATATGTTTGTTTTTGTATGCTTTATTTACATTTACTGTTTAAGTGAGGATACTCTATAAACGAAATGCAGCTTTCTTTCTTTTATCAAATTCATCTTCTACGGAGGTTGGAGCACGTACTGCCCCTATCCCCCCCCCCCCCCCCCCCCCCCCTCCCCAAGTGGTTGCCCCAGTGCTTGTGTTTCGGAGGATATAATGATCTCCTGAGCAGCAAGCACGGAAAGAGTCTGCAGAAATATCTACTGTAATCAATCGATATGTTGGCGGACTAAAAATGAAATGGTTGGCATATTACTATGGCGGATCATTCGTGCCTGTGAAAGGCAACGGCAGTTATACAATGTGAAACAGTTCCAATTTCAAACACAAAAGTGCTATAATAGTCCGCCATACAATTCATGTGGGCCTCTACTTGATGACTGAGAAATCTGTCATGACAAGTGTGAGAGCAGTTTCCACTTTCAGAAAAAATCTGTCATAGCACTCAGCTGTGCAATGTAAGAGCAGCCCCTACTTCAAAGAGAGGAGTACGTCATGCCAGACAACACAATGTTAAGAGCAGCACCCATCTCAGACAGAAATGTCATGACATGCAATTATGAAATACAAGAACAGCCTCAGCTTCAGACACAGTAGTCTGTCATGAGAAGTGTAAGAGCAGCCCCATCTTACCACGCTCAGCTATTACCAATACCAGCCCCAACTTTAGACAGAGAAATCTGCCATGCCAGTCAGTTAACAATGTTACGAGCAGCACCAGCTTCAGAGAAATCTGTCGTGACATTTAGCTAAACAATGTGAGAGCAGCCCCAACGTCAGACAGAAAAATGTCATGACAGTCGGTTAAACAATGCAAGAGCAGCCCAGGCTTCAGGGAAATCTGTCATGTCGGTCAGTAATACGATGCGAGGCGTTCCCAGCGTTGGACAGGAAAATTTTTTTACTGTCATTCAGTTTCGAACACCATAAATCGGTCGTCATCCCAGTGATAGCGCACCACAAAACAAAGAAAGAACAAACAAACGTAGACAAACGAAACACAAGAGATAACACGACGCGTTTCGACCTCTTAGGTCTTCAGGCAAGATACAAATCGCTCAGGACAAAGAAAATGAACGAGCAACCACTTGCCTTCATCTCGTCAGCGCAAGATAAGCGTTAAAGTGTTTTGTGTCATAATAGCCATACAGTTCACGAGATCCTCAACTTCATGACCGAGAAAACTCTTGCGACAAGTGTGAGAGCAGCCCCAATTTCACGCCTATCTTGCGCTGAAGTGGGTGAAGGTAAGTGATTGTTCGTTCATTTTCGTGGTCCTGAGCGTTGTGTATTTTGTCTGAAGAAGACCTAAGAGGTCGAAACGCGTCGTGTTTTGTCTTGTGATTCGTTCGTCTACCTTTTTTTTTTTTTTTTTTTTTTTTTTTCGGTGCGCTATCACTACCATTTAAGATTTCTTTAGATTTCCGCCTGCAGTTGTTTCACTTCGCAACTAGATCAAGAAAAGATAGGCAAACTTTAGTTGTGTAAATCTGGCATAGCAATACAGTCCCTGCCTTGGTCCATACATGTTTGTCATTCACATTTTCATAACACAGAGTAAAGGCAAGATGGAAAGGTTATCAACAGTCCTGCAAACTTGGTTTTATATAAAGAGAACAAAGAAAAGGAGGAAAACAGTAGACGGATAAACATGCGGATAAGCACCAAATAAGGATGCTTACAGAGATGAATATCATAGGTCTGTTCGCCATCTGTTCCGTTTCCCGGTGTCTAGACCTACACCTTCACAGAGAGTGTTTTCTCAGGGACTGAATCTGAACATTCCTTCTGCACAAGCAACAGCGCTGAGAAAGATCTACCCTTGGAAGGTTTTCCCGCCATTTCCTGCATCGGTCCTACCTACTCTTCGTTTTCCACATGTTACGTTTTGCGACGGATACACACACACACACACACACACACACACACACACACACACACACACACACACAATTTACAAAAAAAAAAATACAACAGCAAAAGCAAAGTAAATGAAAAAAAGTAGTTTAAAGTACAGCTAGAACAAAATAATCGCAACAAGAAAATAGAATATCATATTCTAAAATGTCTTTATGAGACAAAAACAAGAAAAAGGAAACGAGAAAAATAAAGGCATATCAATATGAGATCTCGTAGAATATTTTACGGGAACTAGCAGTATCAGTGAAGAGTTTCGGTTTCTTTAAAAAGAACAAGTTTTTCGAGATAATTTTGCTTATATAATTGATATAACCATCCCACTGTAGTTGGTCGTCTACCACTAATCCTAGTAGCCTATATTGTCTGATCAGATTTGACAATCTTCAATAGATAAACTATGTGGAAACAAACCGAGCTGATGTTTTTGTCGGGTGGATGTAATCATGCACTGTGGTTTTGGTAGGATTTAAGTGTATAGGATTAATTTCACACCAGTTTTCTACTTGCATGAGACTATGTTGTAAGCAGTCATAATGTTACTGACAGCTGTCTGTATAGTGCTATCATCAGCAAACAATTCACATACCTCGTTACTTGA
>JADBJO010007206.1:97500-100000 GCA_016801955.1 Conus betulinus
CTAGCTTGTTGCTGACCTCACGGACAGCCTCTCCATACCCACACAGGGTAGAGACTACACATATCTACTGACCACTCGGTCAGCCTCTCCATACCCCAACAGGGTAGAGATAACACATATCTACTGACCACTTGGTCAGCCTCTCCATACCCACACGGGGTAGAGACAATGTCTAAACATTCCCGCTCAATAGTATTGTACGCCTTCTCACGATTCAGCAACTTTCGACTAGCGAACACGACTAGGTGAAGAACATCATCATTCTACTGGAACAATACAGCATCCAAACCAGCAGAACTAGTATCAGTCCTGAGAACAAAAGGATTACCCAATCTAGGTAACAACACACAGGTGCAGAGGACAAGATTCCTTGAATCTTTCTCAGAGCTTCAACACACTCAGGAGTCCAAGAAATAGACATGAAATCAATGCAGAAACGACAAGTACAATTTTCTTTCTGACGAACACAATTGGGGATCCATTTGGACTATTCGATGGCTCAGTGATACCAGGATCCAACATGATACCAGTCTCTCTCTCAACAGTCTTTTTCGCACAACAGTTTCCTTCTAACAGGGACATCTGTTGTAAGAGGGATCTGTAATAGTACATCACCTGAGAAAGAACCTGGTTTGGGAGTCAAAATGACCTGAAAATTAATCATCAAATGTTACACGCAACTCCCTGGTACTTTTGTCAGACAAAGTACAGTCAAACTGTACAGAACGAACATCTTCATCTGGCATAGAAGACGCCATCGGAACAGTTAAAGCGTCATCACAGTCCTGGACGACACCAACTGTACGAACCACTTTACGAACAGTACAAACAGACTCCGGGAGAGGGATCCTCAAAAAGACCAACTCCTGTAGAACACTCAAGAGAAAGCTGTTCCTGCTCACAAGCCAAAGGTGCTATCTCTGACCCAGGCACTGAAGTACCTTGTGAAAAGAAAGACTGTCGATACAACATCATCAGAAGTAGACGCAGCGGAAACATCAGAAGATGCTAACTGAAAGTAAGACTTCAATGACTCATCCGTCTGTTTCTGAACAAGATCAGAATGGAAATGTTCAGATCATCTGGGATCTGACACAAAGGCTTTTTGTCCCCAACATGCTTATCTCTAGCCCTCGTAACGGCGGCTAAAGAGAAAGGTTCACCAGATACATCACTAGTGGATCAAATACAAACAATTGCTATCACAAGCAAAAAAAGTTTGAAACCCCTGTCCACTAAAATATGTATGAATTCCAAAGAGGATTTTCTTTTCTTTTTTTTTTTCAAACAAACATTAACGACAATCACTCTTTAAAAGGCTAAGTATTATCAAACCCACCAACAAGAAGATAGGGATAAACAATGAAACAGGATTTCAGGGATATGGGGAGAAAAGAAAAACACAATCGGTAATCAATGCCAAATTTTCAGCAACAAGTATAAATCAAGCAGACATGAGAGTAATAACGAATATAATCAATGTATTGTTGTTGTTGTTATTATTATTATTTATTATTTTTATTTTATTTATTTACACACTAAGCATTCAAAATGAAACAACTAATAATTCTTTAAACTGGTTCAGGGCAGCCATTCACACACTCACGCATTCAAGAGAAAAGAACCCTAAGAATGCTGAAGAAGCAACACAATCCCCAAGTAAAGATAGAAACAGAAATAATCAGAGAGATATAACGGAAGGTAATAAAATTAAAGCCCACAAAGGAAGGAAGAACTAGGAACTAGGCCCTCGTATCTCCAGAAACTATACAGAAGGAGATACCCCATTACGCTGGAGACGGGAAAGAAAAAATAGACACAATCATACAACAAAACAATACAACGCAACTCAATTGTTCCAAAGGAAAGTCTGTGAACGTGACCTATCCTTTTTAACTGGGGGGGCATTATAAGGGCACAAAACAAATGCTGCTACTAAGGTAATACTGAATTTAGTAGCAAATGAAATTCAACTTCGGGTCACCAGATGTTACGGATGGTGTGCGGTGCGTGTTTTGCTGTCTGACTCCCGTTCTCAAAAGTTTGGATGCGTGTAATAATTAGTCCCTACACACACCCACACCATACGCACATGGATAGCCAGGCAACACACGAGTTAAATTTTTTTTTTTATAATTATGCTGCCTGAACCATCAAAATATACATTCATGTGAACTGGTACAAATCAACATATGTCACTACATAGCATATAGATCAAGCTATCAATACATAGGAACTTCAATTATCAGATATCAGCGTTCATATTACATATCTTGATATCACTCACAGATCTCGCCGGCGCCGTCCACAGTGTCTCACATATACAGTCAACACACTCGGTTCCACAGTACTCAAGCCACAGTCTACAACACTAAAAGAAGGCAAAGAAGGATAACCAAGGTCCCCACACAATAAGCACGGCTGTTCATAAACACAAGCGAAGCGAAGAAGAAGAAGAAACATGTTCTCCACACAGCAGCAAGCACAATAAATTACGTTG
>JADBJO010007206.1:105000-117392 GCA_016801955.1 Conus betulinus
GATTGTGGCGTGTGAGCATTGTGCAGCGTTGGTCCGATACCAGAGTTTCGCTATCCCCCCCCCACCCCCCCCCCCCCCACCCCCCCCCCCCCCCCCCCCCCCCCATCCACAAACACACACATTCCACACTTTGAGGTGTTGGGATGGAGAGAAGGAAGATGGAGGATAAGGCAATAGGGGTAGGGGTGTGAGGAGATGGGCACATGGTTTAGGCACACCCATCTCCACCCAACAACTTTCTGGTGAACGAACCTTGCTCGATGGATAGGACTGCATTGGACACCCTCCCTCTCTCCACCTCTCACCCACCCACCCACTCCGCTCCCATTTCTTTGTATTGTTGTTGTCTTGGAGTTTTCAGTGTCCTCAAACTGTAGTTGAATCCAGCTTTCCTTTGCGTTTCTTCATTGGATCTTGTGTTTTTATAGTACTGTGTTTCTCCCCTTAGTCTTCTTAAGCAGTTTTAAGGTCCTTCAATAGTCACACATCCCCATAATGTTGTTGAGATCCATGCTTTTAAATTCCAGTCATCCCCTAGTTGAAACTGTTTGTTGGGGCTTCAAGGTCTTCTTGTAAGAAAGCAAATATGCTATTTTTTTCTCCTATCGCTGCTTGGATTTTTTTCAGTGATATCATGCACCTTTCAATTGGACAAAATTGAAAGCGAGACTGCCGTGTTTCACTCTCCTCTTGTTTGTCAATCAGTTGTCAAAGTTTGTCATGACAAAGTCCTGGTCACAAGCAATACCAGCTCTTGGAAATGTCCTAGTTATGGACCTATTGATACCAGACCTGTACGCGTTCCTCACAAGGGTACAGCTTATCTGGCCATGGCACCGACCGTTTGGGTAGTGTCATGTCCACTGCCGGGATGCCGTATGCACACCAGGGTCAATGGATGGCGTGGTCATCATTAACCCGGGCTGCGATCAATCGGGCATGATCTTTGTATTCTCTTCTTCCATGTGGTATTCATCAGGCAAAAATCAAACCCGGCGGTGCCCATCCCTCTCCAGGTCGGATTTTCACGTTGGGTTTCCTCCCCACATGCAGCAGGTAGTACTGGGTACCAGTAGCAGAAGAGAACCTCTGACCCGTTTAAATTCAGAATTAATACTCATTATCATCATTATCGATAGGCCGTACAACAAGTCGGCTGTGAATCATGGTTGTGCTGAAGTCCTGTGCATTGCAGAGTACATTATATGAAGACACCGTGGAATGTTCCAGCCTTCAAGATGAAACTGCATTCCTTGTTTTACTTTACTTGTGAGTATGCGCAACGTTAGTAAGTAATGTTGATTTTGTTCTGTGATGTTTCTCCTTCTCATCTCTCCCCCTTGCTCTTCTTCTTGTGTGTTGTGTGTGTGTGTGTGTGTGTGTGTGTGTGTGTGTGTGTGTGTGTGTGTGTGTGAGAGAGAGAGAGAGAGAGAGAGAGAGAGAGAGAGAGAGAGAGAGAGAGGAAGACGGTATGTATGTCGGGCAAAGTGGGAGATTAGGATGGGAGGTAAGAGGGAGCCAGTAGCAATCGATAAGCCTGTTTCGCTCATAAACGTGTGCCCACAAGCGAGAGTTTCTCACGTGCCCCCCCCCCCCCCCCCCCCCCCCCCCCCCCCCCCCCCCCCCCCCCCCCCCCCCCTTCCCTCCCTCCTTTTTTTGTTTGTTTGTTTAACCGTTTTGCTTTGTTATTTTTGTAAGCGTGAAATTTCACTGCCAGTAAGTCCGATTGTTTTCCGTCAAGAAGCTTACGCAAGTAAATCAATGTCAAAGGAGTTCGAATCCGTCTCAGTCAGTTTGTATGTCATCTTTCTTTCTAATTGCAAAGTGAGACGACTGCAGGCGGAAATCTAAACAAATCTTAAATTGAAACTTTTTCAACAAGCTCTCTCTCTCAGAAGCTCGTATGACACAACATCACTTTCTGCGAGACTGTGATAGAGTTATCTTTCTGTTTTCTGCATTCCTTTCTTTCTTCTTTTTTTCTTTCATGATTTTTCTTTCTTTGTCTCATTCTTTCTTTATATGAAACTCATCATCATTTTATTTGACTGAATATTTTGGAGTTCGGGTTCATTTAACTTAAGCACATTGGGCCAGAAATCTGAATCTCTGCTTCATCTAAGTGCTAAATCATGGCAGCTGCTGATGTTGGCACCACAAGGAAACGACAGCACATACAGTACAAAACCACCCCTGATACTAAACAGTAGTACACACCAACTGGACAGTGAGACAATTTCCTTTTTCTGTTTAGAGACCAGTGTTCGTCTTTTCTCCGATCAGTTTTACCACGCACACCTAACTGCATGTGACAACCTCATGCAGAAGCCGAAAAGAGACCAGAACTTCCGTCGTTTGGACTTTTACCGAGTGGGCATTTTGCCAGGTGGGCTTTCGTCGGAAGTAGGGGTATCGTTTAACATGGGAGAAAATTCCATTGTCACTGAAATTTGTAATAGTTTTATTCTCTCTCTCTCTCTCTCTCTCTCTCTCTCTCTCTCTCTCTCTCTCTCTCTCTCTCTCTCTCTCAACAAACAAATATGAAAACCATATAGAAATTAACATTTAAAAGCAAAGTCCTTCCATGCCTTCAAGAGGGATGAAAAGAACCTTGTTGTCCATCATGGTCAGGGCCGAGGCGTATGTCAGAAGGGAGTGGTCAGACCTGCCAAATACTTCATATAGTAGTCTTGGAGTGCTCTCTCAGCTTGGCGATAATGGACAGCGCTTAGGGTGGATTAAAAGCCTCTACCCCCCCCCCCCCCCCCCCACTTCCCCCGTCCTCCTCTTCCTCCGCCTCCTCCTCCTCCTTCTTCTTCTTCGACCTCCTCTTCTTCTTCTTCATTGCATTTACCACCGGAATAGGTATTATCCTCGGTCCAAGTACACTACTCAATCGGCAGACGTCCACTCAGCAAAACTCATTCATCAAAGGCCGACGCCTCCAACTGAAAAGTCTTTTTTTCGTCAAAACCAGTTTGATCATGGCAAAAGGAACTTGATCAAAGCATGTAAAGCTGCAACCAATGGGGGTTTTCAACAACTCGTGTCTAAGCCAAGCTATCACGAAAAAAGGAAGTTCGTAAAGTCGATGGCTTGAGAACAAAATCTCTCTGCCCATCTTGGATATGCTTGTGTTTCTTTCGTTTGTTGGCCCACAGACTGGAATAGCAGAATGAGAACAGAGCTGTTCAACGTCTATTTGTCATGCCAGTTCTGTGTGTTGACACCCTAACGTACGTGATCATTCAATCTCTTTGTGTATATGCCATTTGGCAAATGAGATTGGAGACCACACACACACACACACACACACACACACACACACGCACGCACGCACGCACGCACGCACGCACGCACGCACACAGATACACACACGTCACACACTAACACACACACACACACACACACACACACACACACACACACACACACACACACACACGCACGCACGCACGCACGCACGCACGCACCACGCACACTCACGGGTTTGAAATTAGATGTGCATTCTCAGGCCACAACACATGCTGCTATAGATACGAAAGATGCGTGCTTTTTCGACCAGTAAACACACACACACACACACACACACACACACACACACACACACACACACACACACACACACACACACACACACACACACACACACACACACACACACACACACACACACACACACATACACACGAGCGCGCGCGCGCCCGCACTCTACCCGGTATGGAATTGTCAATCGGGCATTGTGACGTGTAAGAACGTGTGTTTATCGCATGCAACCAGGAAAGCAAAAGGATATGGAGCAATGGGGGTGCACTGAAAATAGTGGCCTATTCCCTGTCGAGCCCCAAAGGTCATGGGCATATTGGACTTTAGGCACATCGAGCCGAGACTTACTCTTCAGTCCCCCCATAACATTCACAGATATTTTTGTCGTATCTTCCGTGCCAGCTCAGTGGCATTACACCCATGTCGCTCAGTCCGGCTCCTCGTCTACACCCACCGCCTGGTTTCTCTTGAGGCCAACTGAGCTATAACGGGAATCGAATCCGCGACCTCCCGACTGGGAGTCCGTGATACCAACACTTCGCCACGGTTGCTGGTGTAAAGACTAGAACTGTTGCCAGAGTGGACGTGTCCTGTATGTGTGTGTGTGTGTGTGTGTGTGGGGGGGGGGGGGGGGGGGGGGGGGGGGGGGGGGGGAGGGGGGAATTCAGTGAGAAATCAGAATCAGGTTTTGTCATTCACCTCAAACAGATTTCTATGGCCACTGAACAGTCTTCAAATGAGAGAGAATTGATTTCTGTCGTAACTCCCCTCTCCCGGATTTATCTGAGTGGTGGACATCGGACGCTAGACCGATTGCATTTGAAATAGACTGACACGTGTGCATTGGAGTCGGCACCTCGTCGAACAGTTTGTTCACCATGGCGTCCGGGCAGTCACTAATGCCTGTGACCAGGCTGTGTCCAGTTATCTGGTTCTGTCTTACACCGCTGAAATGACTGGACACCAGCATGCACACACTCGTCGCTCATTCTCAGTGTTTACCCCGATCAGTGAAAGAAACTTCCCATTTAACTTGAAAACGATTTCTGAAGGTCTGTTCCAAAACATGCTGCCACCGAAGAAAAAGGAAAAGAAAAAAAAAGGAAAGTTGACGCCGGAACAGCGTGTGATCAGGTTTGATCACTCTGGTAGCGTCAAAAAACTCTACGGTCACACACCAGGGGTGGTATGCATGAAGAACCGAATAACGTCTTGGGGGATAGTCGATGTCGTTATTTTTAGATCTGGAATCCCGGCCGTGTGCGCATGCGTCAACTTCTTGTTTCGACTTCCTTCCTTGCGCGTCTTTTCAGTTCCAGAACAATCGGCAAAACATTCTAAGTTGATAAGCGTTTTTTTCAAGAATGGATTCATGTAGTGCGGCAAAAAGAATCAGGAAGCCTAACTGGGTACCGGCAGAAGTGCGCACATTACTACAGGAATTACAGATTGAAGGTAAATCTTTGTTTGGTGCCAACACCGCCACAAATACCACCAAGGTCAAAAAATCTAGTATGGGCGAAAATAGCAGACGCCGTGTCAGCTTTGGGAGTGGCAAGAAGAACGATTGAGGAGGCGAAATTAAAATGGAAAACATTGAGAAAGGAAGTCATCGAAAAAGATTTTGAAGTGAGAAAAACTGGTGGTGGGCTAGCACAGGAAAGGCACCTTCCCTACGAGGAAATGGTGAGAGCCGTCATTGGGGAGAAATCGGCCCTCTTCCATGGCATCGATGGTATGTATGTTCATTGTTTCACCGTTTGTAATGTCAGTAAATATTTTAAAAAATGATAACAGATAGAATACGAACTACTCTCAATAACCACCAGCTATGTAACATTGACAAGGTGTGTGATATTAAGAATAGATTCTTTTTTTCGGTGCCAAATCATGTCATTTTGATGAGACAGAGGTAATTGAATAACAACGGTGTGTGATCTTAAGAAATATAGATTTTTTTTTCAGAGGCAGTTGAATTAACAAAGATGTGTGATATTAAAAAAAATATAGATTTTTTTTTCAGTGCCAAGTGATGTCATTTTTTGATGAGACTAAAGAGGCACTTGGACTGAGTGAATATTTTGTGTATATACTACAGCATCTTCCGCAACGAAAAAAAAAAAAAAAAAATCAGTGTGTGTGTGTGTGTGACTCTTGTGTGGGTGTGGGTGACTCTGTGTGTGTGTGTGTGTGTGTGTGTGTGTGTGTGTGTGTGTGTGTGTGTGCAGTGACTGTGTAGTATACCAGATAGTAGCAATGAGACTTATAGTAGCAATGTGACTTGAGTATTCGCAGCTAGATTGTCTTTGAGTAGTATGAATTAGCACTTTTCTCTTGAAATTTAAACACTGACTAAGAATATGGGCAAATATATGAAATGATCAACCAAAAATCTGTTCATGTTGTCAACAGTTGATGGTCATGAAAGCAGAACTGTGCATGATGTTGGGAATGACCAGCAACAGAGACTGACAGAGATTCCTCGTCAAGGATATTCAGGTACCATTGCTTTTTAACTTGCAGTGTGTGTGTGTGTGTGTGTGTGTGTGTGTGTGTGTGTGTGTGTGTGTGTGTGTTTATCACTGTACATATTATGTTGGAACTTTTTCTGATCTTTTTACTCTCTGATAGCTCAAAATTATAAATTTGTTTATTGGGAAAAGGAACTGTGTGACAAACACTCAAGTCACAAAGTCAAAATTTTCTTTTACTGTGACTATTTAGTTACCAAAGGTATATGGCAGTATAATTATTTTGCAGTATATTCCATTCTTGCTTTTATTATGATACAAGAACATGTGCATTCTGATGAAAAGTACTATTCATTATACAAGGACCTATTTAATAATTTCTTAAATCTCAAATGGTAATCATTAATTAACATAAGTACTGGTCATGTAAAAAAAGTGTGTATTTTCCATATATATAAAAAAAATGACTTGATATAAATTTGCTACTCTTATTACAATTTCAAACATAATCTTCTTTAATTTTGATCTATTGGCATGCATATGTAGCAATGAATTATAGTCAAGACACTTTCCTCTAAGACACATTCACCACAGTACTTTTTCTCTCTGGCATGTGTGCAGCGCGCCCCCCCCCCCCCCCCCCCCCCCCCCCACACCCCCCCCCCTCACACACACACACACATTTTGATCATGGATATAATGACCAAAATACCATAACATATTTTTTGACACAGTGCACAAGAAGTTGAAGAACAGAAACCCCAACATGACAGGTGCTGCAAGGCAATATTTACTTCATGGCAGTTGTTTTATAGACAAGAATGAATTATAAATGAAATTGCACAACAGACAATGAAATATGTTGAACTTTGTCAGTAATTATAAACATTTCAATTTCCATGGGAATAATCGGCTGTAATGTTGCTACATTGTACGTATATTAAGAGGGGGGGGGGGGGGGGGGGGGGGGGGGGGGGGGGGGTTATGTGTGTTTAGAGACATTTGAAAATACATCTTGCCACAATTGAAAAATCACCTCCAAAACAGTTGTTTTAGGAATATCAGCCATAACACAGTTGTTTTGGTTCATTGAAAGAGTTATTCATTTCCTTCCTCCTTGACCATTCAAACCAGTGTTTCGTAGTATGATGTTTGGAATTACTTTTTTATGGCTGAAAAGGTGAGATCTTTTCAGTGTAAAAATAGCATGTTACATGTTACCTTATTATGGTCTGTGATAAAATGTATTTTTACTATAAGTTGTAATATGGCTACTTATAATTTAAAAGTCTTACTCTATAATACAGTACAATGCAGGGTGATAAATAACACTGCATCCTATGCATGTATGTCATACAGTGATGAACGTTACCGTCCCTTGGCAAGAAAGTCCAGGATTGACTGACCTGCCATTGACTGCTGACACCAGTGAGTCTAAACAGTCCACTCTCCTCAACACCTATTCTGACTTCTCACTATTGATATAGTGTGTGTGTGTGTGTGTGTGTGTGTGTGTGTGTGTGTGCATCCTTTTATGGCATTATGCATTATGCTGAGGATGCTCAGTGAGACTGCTTCATTACAACCACATCCTGATTTGTCCCACTGCTGCCCCAGTTCAAGTGCCAGTAAATGAGTGATCTACAGGCACCACTGGGTGTCAAGTCATCATGAGGCAAACTACAAGGACCCTGCACTACTGCCGAGTCATGACACTGATGTTACTTTATACGCATTTACTCCAAGACAAAACAACTGCTTTGTTGCGGACCCAGCCTAAGTGATGTGTACCCCCCCCCCCCCCCTCTCCCCATTCCCTGAAAGCTTTAACATGTCTGTCAAGCAACACTTTCTATTTGAACTTGCCAGATGGCACAGGTGTTGAGAAGAAATCACAACCTCCCAGCCTGCAATTTACATCAAGTTTTGGATCGAACAGATTCCAATTATGTTCAGGTGAATGACTTATTTATGAAGGAAGATTAGACACATTCTGACACAGAGATGAAGTTTAATCAGCCACTTACCAAGACTCAGAGAATGAAGACATACAAGTATTCACACACATTACACATTAGAGTACATGCACTTATGTTACGACTTGCATTATTGATTGCATTCAAAATAGAAATTATGTTTGTGTGTATGATTGCGTTCAATTACTTTATATATGCTTGTACATGTAGGCCTGTGCATATCAACATATTTTTGACTGTTTAAGAGCTTCCTTTTTCTTACTGTTAATATTGTGTTGTTTCAGATGCACCTTCCACTGGAGTCATTGAAGCAGTGCATTTCATATCAGGTAAGTTTTTGTCTGTCTCTGAATTTGGCAAACACACACACATACACACACTAATTCAGTGATTGGCTGAGGATCAGTTTGCTGTAGTGCATGTTCTGGTCAGACATCAGACCCTATCGACCAAACCTTTTCATCATGAGAGCAGGGCATCAACATGAAGCGTGTTATAGATAAATGCTGATCCATGAGACTTATGATGATGCTGAGAAGATCCATTCTGGGTAGGGACTACATGAAAGGGCTGCACTATTTGCTTTAACTTTCATGTTATGTCCGCCATCAACCAGGCCTGAGAGATCCAGACACAGCTGCAGCGTTTGTCAGAAAATTTATGAAATACTTTTCATGCATCTTCCCAATTGAACACACAGCAAAAACTCGACTCTGACTAGGTCTGCTGGGGCAGAAATAAAAATCCCACAAATAAATGGTTCAGGTGCACAATTATGGATCAAACAGATTATAATATGTGTACATGAATAATCATATTTATGAAGGAAAATTACACAAAATCTGACACATAGATAACAGCTTAAGCAGTCGCTTACTACTACCCAAGGAAGTATGTATACTGTGTGTTGCTTACATCACTGGGAAATGGTGGCAGCAAATGCTTTGAAAATATATGAAGAACATTTAAAACGGCAGCATCCAGTGAAATAATATTACCTTTGTAAACGCAAGTATTCATTTCATCATACACATTAGACTTGGATTACAGTACATGTACATTTTGACTTTGTTACATAACTGATTACATTCAAAATAGATTTCATACTTGCATGTATGATTATATTCATGTACTTATATGCTTGTACATGTAGACATATGCACATTCAAGTATTTTGACTGTTACAGAGCTTCTGTTTCTTACTGCTGATATGAATTGTGTTGTTTCAGATGCGCCTTCCACGTCTGGAGTCGGTACATCCTCCCAAATGGAAGAAGTGCATCATTGGGTAAATGTATCATTCTCCCTAAATTTGGGTAAAGGTATTTTTCTCCCTAAATTTGGCACACACTTACACACACACACACACACACACACACACACACACACACACACACACACACTACTCTAGCAAACTGGGGTGATGAATTTGTTACATGCATACAAGTCTGTTTCATTTTAAACAATTACAAAGATTGATCAACACAGGACAACAGAAAAGTTCAAAGTACAGCAACAAAATCAAAAACAAGGAATACAATTGGACATGCAACTTGGTTGTGGGTGCAAGGGATAGTGGGGAGGAGATGATTGAATGAGAGAGTGTATGATTACCATCAGTAGGTGTTTGTGCAGAAGGACATGATTTAACAGTTCCATTATTCAATGTAATTTCGGTGGGAAAAAGGGAGCGGATGTGTATTCTTTACAACGCTCTAAAGATTTCCAACTGCAAACAAGAAAACAGAAATTGAAAATGCTTTAATTTGCACTATTTACAGAGAGACCAGCTGATCCAATGGGCAGGGTTTCAGCCATAGTCCAGCAGCAAGAAAAGAACAGCAAGGTCATCTCACTCCAGTTAAACTTCTTTCCTTGTGTTTTACATCACCCTCTTGTGATTGGCACATCTGTATGTAGAAATGTTCAAGCAAATTGTTTCAAAATTTAAGATCTCAACCTGACATTGTTCAAGTCAAGCATCACATTCTATTTCATCACGTTAGATAATTATGTAATTTGCTAAAGCTTTAAATCTCTGTTGCAATTACACAAAACTGCAGTGTGAAGTCAAGCAGTAAGTCCTTTTTTTGTCATGATAGCGAATGTAATTGCTTACAAGAGAGTGAGAACGGAAAAAAAAAAAAGGAAGAAGAGACAGATGAGTCTATTCCAACAAATGCATTGCTATCTGCAAACGAATCAGCAAAAACCCATGTACAGATTAACAGTCACTCTTCACCTCTGTACCATCCACCCAATTCCTCACTAAATATACTGTGTATCTGTAAGTGTATTAGGCCTCCCTCCTCACTGATCAAGGGAAAAAACAGTTAATAGGCCTCCCCTCCCTCCCCTGATCAAGGGAAAAAAACAGTTAACACTATGCATCATGCCAGTGCTAGCTACTACCATGTATGTCTGCCTTCACAAAAGATAGGCAACCAAACGGCATTTGAGCCGCCCTTTTGTGAGAGACCATGTTACCATAAAATGCGTCTTCTTCTTATCTGGCCCAATATGATTCAGATTTTGTATGCATGTTGGTATAGATGAGTTGCTAATCAAAATTTTACACTGCAATCGTCAAGAATATTTTCTTCTCTTTTTTTTCTAGGTGCGACATCAACAAGGGCCATAGGGCCAAAGGCTCGTCTCCTGGCGAAGGGGGGGAAATGCACCGGCAGCAGACACACAGGCAGCTGAGTGATTGAAGAGGAGTCGGAAGAGGACCTTTTCAAACAGTATCTGAATGCTGAAATTAAAAAGAGCAGCAACACCATGTTAGATATGATGAGAGAGATCGGGATGAGAGAAAAGGAGAAACATGAGATGGATAGAGAGAGAGATGAGAGAAAAAGAGATGAAATGGACAAAGAGAGAGAGATGAGAGAAAAGAGAGAAACATGAGATGGGCAAAGAGAGAGAGAGAGAGAAACATGAAATGGACAAAGAGAGAGAGAGATGAGAGAAAAGAGAAACATGAAATGGAAAAAACAGAAGTATGTTAGAGAAGCAGAGGAGAGCAAGGTACGGAATAAATTATATGAAATTATGTGTCAAAAATTGTCAGAGAAAAATGGAGACAAACAAAATGCAGAAGGGTAAAATGGAACATGTGAACATTTGGTTCACACTTTGAAGAAAGCTTTGTGTGAAAGTGTTAGTGTCGAGATGGATCATATTACAATGTTGACGCACAGTTTCCATAATGTTAGTTGTGGCAGAGGGTATGGAGTGTCATAGTGTTTGCAATATGAATCTAATGTTGGTGCTGTGCATTTCATCCTTGCATTTGGATATTGGAGACCAGACAGAAAAAGGAAAAGAAAATGAAAAACATGAAAGGCTATTATGTATGTCTGTGTGAACACATGTTGAAGATGTAGTGTTCAGACAAATTTAACATAATATATGCACCTTTTCACCAAGTTAAACTGTAGAACATTTTGATACTCTGCAATGTTTGTAAGCTTCTCTTTAAATAATGCCTGCGTCCCTCTGTATGGTATTTGTCGATAGGTAAATCTGCAAAACAGACATGCAAGTGGTTGGTTTGTTTCAATGTAGTGCTCACTTTCAGGTGAAGTAGTTGTGAATGACCTGTGTTCGCACTGCAGCACCAGCAGCCCTCCGTGCTCTTTCAGTCAGTGCAGGGTTTTCATTGTCATCGTCTTCATCTTCCTCCTCCTCCTCCCCTCTCCTCCTCTCTTGTCATCAGGTGGTTCTAAGTTCAAGTGATGTGGCCGATTGTGCAACATCACGCAGACTCTGATGATTTTGCAGGCCTCGGGGGTGGATCAACACGAAGTTGTCTCAGGCAGTTCCATCATTTCTTTAAAACCCCAATGGCCCTTTCTACAGCTGTTCTGGCTGAGCTGTGGCAGAAGTTGTAGCGCATTTCTCCTTGTGAGATGGGGTTGGGGATTGGTGTCATGAGCCATTCTCTTTGCATGTAGCCACTGTCTCCCAGAAGGAAGCCTGTCAGTGGTCTGTTGTTGCCTTCGAACTGCTCAAACACCTCACTCTCTCTCAATATTCTGGCATCATGCACACTGCCTGGCCATCGTGCAACGCAGTTCCAGAACATGAGATCAGCGTCACAGATCACCTGTAAAACATACATGCACATGTGAAAGGAACTGAATGTTACATCGGTTCATTATGAAAAGGACTATGCAAATGAAAATGTTTGTCAGCCACATTTTCACTTCATTTTAATTGCCACGCAGTTGAACTGTTAATTTGGCAATGTTTACAGTTGATTTATAGAGCACATTTTCACCTGCGGGAAAGAGTGAAATTTTTCTTCTGCTGAAAAGGGGGTGATGTAACAGTATGTACTAAGTTGATATGTATCTGTAGACAGAGGGATAGCACAGGAAATTCCCCATGTTAG